>APFE030077507.1:51667-82785 GCA_000404065.3 Pinus taeda
CACCACCCATTGGAATGGAAAGCATTGGACTATTCAATACATATTCTCCCATGGATAGCTTGATATTATGACACTTTCCAGAGAAATTTATTGTTCCTCCATTTGCAACCATCATTTGACACTCTAGTGCTGGATATAGGAAGAAATTCAATTCCTTGGCTATTTTACAATGAATAAAATTATGGGTATTTACCAAATCAATCAGTTCTATTACCTTTTTTCTTCTTGATATGTCCTTCTATCTTGAGAATTTGAGGAGTGTTAATTCCGGCCAATGCATTACAAGATAGGGTTGGATTAATTTCTTCTTTCTCTAGGGTTTGTTCTTGGTGTATATCCTCTTCTTTTGATGTTTCTTGTTCCTTTTATTCCTCCTCTTCACAATCTATGTAAAATAATGTATTCTCAACACAATTATGACCTTTAGTGTATTTTCTATCACAACTATAACAAATCACTTTTTCTCTTTTTTCTTCCAATTGTTGTGGTGCCAACCTTGTAGGTTGTGAAAGGATCAGGGCATCAACACTTCCATCTTTATAGTTGTGAGTGGTAGGCTTCCATGTTGCCATAATTTTTCTTTCAATTTTTCTTGCCAACCTGAATGCCTTCTCCAATGAATCAGGATCCCAAAGGAAAACCTTGTGTTGGATGTTATCCTTTAAATTACCTATGAACACATCAATCCTATTCTCCTTTAAAATATCTTTTACCCTTACATTCAATTTTGGAAGTCTTCAATGTGCTCCACCATTGAACCCTTTTGTTTGAGATTTATCAATTGGCTAAAAAAGGAGTTTATTTTTGTATTTTCATAATGTGCTCTCATTTATTCCGTAAAAATTTCCCAAGTGACAATTTGTTTACGAGAGAAAATACATCGATACCATACAAGCTGATTGGGTTCCAAATATAAAGTTGCAATGCATACCTTTTGTGTGTTCTGCACATTATGGATATCTAAATATGCTTCATCTGTAGTATCCATGTTACTGGATCCTTGCTAAAAAGCTTCCTCATATCGATCATTGGAACATGGTGGGTCTTTAATCCAACGTTAGACTCTAGGAAATCATGATTAACATTTCTTTTGTTCTCATTATGAGTTTCCTAATATACTACCCTTTCGCCATTAGTAAGCATTTCTTGTAGAAACTTTTCCAAATCTACCTTCAAATCTTCCATGTTGTCTTTAACTTTTCCTTCTATAAAATCCATCTTAACTTCCATGCCATCCATATTGGCTTCCACTCCATTCATCTTAGCTTCCATGCCTTTCTTTAAACCATCCATCTTAGCTTATGCTACTTTTTGTGAGAGTGAAAATTGTTGCACTTGGTCTCATAATTTTGATAAATCATGTTGCATTTCTTCCTTTTCTTCATGAGTCATGGTAGAGATTTTAGGTTTCTTACTATGTGTTTCCATTTTCTTTATTAGGTGCATAAATTAATGATACTTATACCTTGCTATGCCCTTTGAATCACTTCAAACTAATTTTTCAAACCAAACTTATGCAAAATTTTAAAAAAACTACACACATTTTTTCGCTTTGTAGGAGCTCAATATTGAATCTATTGTATTTCTGTAATTTCGGATATCCAAGGTATGAAATTGTGTCTTTTGGTATCCCTATGAGTCCTCTTTATAACCCCACTAGGCTGATAAATATTGGATTCTTCAAGAAAGCGTTATGTCAAATATCCCACGTTGCCCTGATTATAGACTAGTTTAGTAGAGTGGACTTGTATGACCTGCCACGTGTCATTGTTTAGACTTTACCTAAAAAAAATATACATAAGACTATAGTTCATCTTATTTCTATAACTTCTTACTAAATTTCAATCGGATGCTAAGAGAGAATGTTATGATGATTTTCCCAAGGTCACCTATTTGGGATGTAATTCGAGAGCCTATAAAAACCCTAACTTCCTTGGATCATATCTCCAAAAATGTAGTGAGAAAAGATCTTAAATTTGGATCCAAGTTTCATCATGATTTCTGCTCAAATTGGTTTTAAATTAAGCTTCTGAAACGTTGTATAAAAAATTTATAGCGAAAATGCCATGATGACCTATTTGGAGCAGTGAAACCCTAGAATCCAAAGCTCTGATACAAAATGTTATGCAACCAGCTCACAAAATAGAAGAAAAGATAGATCAACGACTTCAAAATAAGCCTATTTGAGGGAGAAACCTCCTTTACATTGCACAAATTAATAATTCTTAGATGATACAAATGACAAGGCCTCCTTTCTATATATAGATGTCTAAGGGGTCATAATATAATCATTGCTGACATAACAATAATAATGTAAGGGCACAACAATAACAATAAGGGGATACAATGACAATACTAATAAGGGAATACACTAGTATTATAGGGACATAATAGTCACATTATTGGCTGGTGGTGGTCCGCTTGATAGGTCATCCCGCTGGGCTCACCCCGGAACATTTGTGAGAGTGGAGACGGAAGGGAGCAGGGTGAAAGGGGCGAGATGATGTGGTAGAGCCTCCAAGTGCACCAATCACAATTGACGAGGGTGAGAAGGGGCGATCCCACCTGGCTAGTTTAAAGGAGTAGTAGATAGAAGTGCCAGAAATAAGCATTAGAATGATGCAAGCAAAATGGCATGTGCCTAGTAGTCTTTCCATTGGCTGGAGGGATGACCTACAGTCCATATAAGCCCAGAAGCTTAGCCAGAGAGAGGAAAGGAAGGTGTGTTAGTAAGCATAGTGCAAGGCCTGGCTAGATGATGTAAACGAGGTATGTGTTCAAGCCCACATTGTTGTTGTAGTTATGTTGGTCGAGGATTGGTCCACTTGTCAAATCAGCCGACAGGATTTATCCCAAAGGAAGGTTAAGCAGTGCCCCAAGTATAAGCGACGTGAAGAGGAGAACTAGGACAACATTATTCTAGCGGTAGAACCCCTACATATGCACCTCAGTGGTTCAAATGGGGTGTAAATTTGTAAGTGTCGGGAAGGAGCAAAGTGGGTGGAGGCCACCTAGTGGTGATAGTTTGGAGGTAATCGTTTGACATGATTGAAAGGGGCCACAAAATGGAAGAATTGGGAGTTAGGCATTGGGCCACACAACAACATTCTAACAAACCTCAAGATGGAAATCTTGTCAGGCTCTATGGTCCCGGAAGTGATTTCCAACCTAGTTGATCTCATAGATTAATGACAAAGAGCTTCTTCGGGGGCTACCCCTTCCAAAATCACAATCTACTTAGGAGTGGTGTTGAAGCTAAATTTTGGAACCCAGTGTTTTTGGTTAACAAAGGAAGTTGGCACAAAACAAAGGTCTCGGTGGTAGGTGATGTCAACGTGACATCATCCCATTGGTTGGAGGTCGGCAGAGTTTTAGGTTTGCAAAGGGGAATACATCCAAAAGTAAGTGTCGGGACATGTCACCAGAGACAACTCACCCTCTCAGGCCCTTGATTGGCCAAAGGAAGTGCAGGGTGTACCCTACGTGGGAATCTCATCCCATCAGGGAGAGCTTGACATGTTATAAACAAGGCACGAAGTAATGTGCCAGTATTGAAGGGCTATGGGCTAAGCCTTGACCCTCGGTCATTTTTTGTAGCAATAGACCACTGGTAGAGTGGAAAAAGGGGAGGCATAAATAAAAGCGTCGGACTTTGGAGCTTTTGCCTTAGTGCCTGGTCTTTTGTCTTTTCTTGTGGAATTGAGACCAACGGTTTTGAGCCATTAATGAAGGGAATTCAATGCGCAAAGGGCTTAAATAGCTAAGCGTATATAGGCTTAACTGGCGGTCATGTGGTGATTCTTAGGTCACCCCTGGGATTGATCCCAAGGGTGGTTGGAAACACCAAATTGAAGGTTTTTTGGTAAGGAAGAGAGGAAAAAAATTGTATACCCCATTCTTTTGACCAGACAGAAGGAGTTGGGTGATGTTACAGAGTGGTATCAGGGAATACAAGTTCAACACTAGGCTTGATGGGCTTATCACAAGCAAGAATTCAGGGCCATCATTGTATTCTATCATGATTAAGAATTTGTAGGGACTCCACAAGGGGGAGGGCCTCTTAATGATTCTTTTTGAAAAAAAGGGTTAATTCAACAAATGCTTAGGTGTTAAAAGTCAGTATGTAATTAAGCTTCTACTTGCATGGTAATGATGCATGGATCCTTGGTTTGGGAGGAAGCTCAAATGCCTTGATGTGAGTAGGGTGGTATCCTGCTCATAGTGTCAATTAGAATTACATATTAATTGTGTTGATGTTCAACATGCTATTGTGATTAATACCTTGCTTGTTTAAAGATTGAGGTTGATAATAGTTAAGGATGGGTTTAATTCCAGTGAAGGCATGATTGTAAACAAATGGATGTGTGTGTGTGTGTGTGCGTGTGTGTGTTCATATAAATTATGAATTTGGACATTATGTTGGATGTAAAATATGCGCATGTAGGTTCTAGATTTCAAGACATGTGAGTAACATTTAAATTGAAATTTGTGTGCATGTGAATGCTTCCATGATCCTATAATTTCTTGTGATGCTTGGAACAGTTGCTACTATTGACCTAGTATGCATATTTATGTATAGATATGCCAATTTGATGGGAGTATCCAATGACTGGTATGTGATATAGTTCCTCAAAATATTTGAGGTATGACTTTGTATAGGATCTAGAAAGATGAGTGAATGATAATTACTTGGTTGCAGGCGCTATAATGCATCACTGTGAATACGAAAACTATAAGCATGATGAATGCTAGTATAATCTAAGATATTTCTAACTGGTCCTTGAAGTTGCAGATGCCATGGCTACTAATGACCTTGAAATAAAGGTCAAACTCATCTTGTGTTTAGAAATTTGATTAAGAACAATTGTGTGGCCTTAATAGAGAGGATGATTTTAAATAATGTTGTTAGTATGGTAAAAAATTGAACTCTAATTGTTGCTCTAGCATAATAATGATCATGAATAATAGTAATACACATGTGTTGCTAAGTTTTGAAAACAAACTTATGTATGAGATAAAAAGTGTCCTGGTTTATGATATATGGTTGATTATGATATTAAGGATGTGTCAAAGTTGTAGGATTACATCCTTGGCCTAATATGGTAAATATGGCAACCGACAAATGTGTTGTTAATTTATTTCATGAACTAATGGTTGAGTGTATGTGGCAGAACATAACGAGACTCAGTGGCAAAAAAAAAACATGTACCATGGCATGGTGTAACAAAATATGAACCAAGCCCACAAAAATAAAAATAAAGAGGGACATCCCTCCAAGGGAAAAGAACCTTAAAAAATTTGGAGGTTGAACTTAAAGGCTTATAGGTCGAGCTAAATATCTATAGGGTAGAACTTGAAATATTTACCAGAAAGCACCAAGAATTGGCTGAGTGGAATGCTAGGCTGCAAAATTAGTTGCAAGAGATAAAATGTCAAGTTAAATCCTCAGAAATAAATGATGGTAAAAGCAGGAAGAGGCCTCATGAGGCTGAGAACGAGGAGAAGATAGTTTCATGTTGGTGATGTGGAGAAGAGCATCGGAAAATGGATTGTTCCCGTGGGAAGAGAAAGAGAGAAAATGACCCCTACGAGCACCAAGGACAACCAACAACAATACAATATGTCGATAAGGGAAAGGGGGCACTCCCTACAACTCCTTGACTCATAGATATATATACATGTATGGGGTTAGATATTCCTTGTGAACTTTTGGGGAATATAAGGTTTCAAGGTCATGTGAGACTTGTGAAGAAGCCTTGAACTAGTCTGATTTATAAGTGTGTCTGATGGTTGAAAGTGCTATGAATATTGAACTCATGGAGATTGAGTTGAGTTTAGGGACTATTTGTTTTATCCTTATGTACTATTGCTTAAATTATTGACTTCTTGATTTGATGTCATTTTGTTTTAGACTTGTGCATGGTAATGTTGGTTTTGGTTCTGGTCATTATGCTAGTTCTTTTGGTCTTGGTTATCATGTTGGTTTGGTCTTAACTACGATGATGCTTTACTTATTTTTGTGGATGAATTTTGTTTTAAATTTCATTTCCTTTTGAAATATTTGCCATGTTTTCCTCTTGCACTAGTTTTCAATCTTTAAATTTCTAATTGCATGCTTGGGGATCTTGGAATGAGGAGGTTGGAGTGGTTGGAAGGCCACAAAACCCTGAAAAGGGGGAGGTGCTTGATAGGCATGAAGGAGAACATGTCAAGTAAAGTTCTAGGTGAGATGGAACACGACTGGGAAATAAACATGAACATAATATCATGGATGAAAACAATCGCAATGTGAAGAGATTGTATAATGCATGATTGGTTCTATGAAAAGACTGTATAACACGTATTTATCCTCAACCAAGGAGTCATATAAACCATGTATCTATTTGGGCACAAGCTAATGATTGTTGTGGCCATGATTAAGTAATGTAACATTCTAGTGGGTTGGTTAGGTCCATGAGAATAATGGATAAAGACATGTGCAACCAGGAAACTAGCAAGAAGGGAATTCTCTTAACCCCTCACTATACCTACACGTGTACTTATATACTACATACATGATTATGTTGATGGATCCTTATATCTTGCACACCTGATTATTCTTACAAAGTAACTATGCTTATGGATACTTATATAATGCATATGTGAATATGTTGATGGATACTTGTATGATGCATCCATGATTATACTGATGGAGGGTTTTATATTATACACATGCTCATGCTAATTGATGTATAGGTTTATACCTATCAAACACCATTTTTGCTGACAGTGTTGTCAGAGGTCATTCAAATGGAAGGATGACTGGTCAAAATTTAACTTATGATATGGATGACACGAAGATATTCCCACTGCAATGGGGAACTTATTGGGCATAAAGGAAAATTAAGCTAATTTATAATTGTGTGAACATATCTTCTATATTATTCCCATGCCGAGTTTAAGAACATGGGAAATAATAATAAAAATACATTATGGCCTGGTTCACATACATGGGACAAGATGGTCTTTAGGCTAAATGTAATATGGTGATATTCCACGAGAGACAAGGTGGTCTCTGGATTATCGTGATGTTGTGTAATGTGATATGTCTTGTGTATATGTGTTTATGTTGTACATGTGCATGTGTTTTGCATGGGGATGGGGTAAAGTTCTATTATGTGTGTTGTGTCATACCATGTGAATAAGTGTGTGTTGTTAAAATGTGTTCAGCACAAGCATGTATGGGAATTTATGGACCTATGTGTTTTGTTTGTGTGTCAGGACAGGAAGGTATAGGACTATCTGGTCTATGTGTTGTGTTTGTGAGTTAGGACAGGCAGGTATGGGAATGTCTAGGCCTGTGTGTTGTGTATGTGTAAAAGTGTTTGGAACAGACATGTATGGGACTATCTGGGGACTTATATTGTGTAGTGCCACACAAAAAGGTATGTGACTGCTTGGGCCTATACAATATTCTTGTTGACATAAGACTACCTAGGTGGTAGTGCCTATAATCATCAGATTGCGATTAGGATTAAGTTCTCATATTAAGGCCCATGAGTCACTTAGTAAATTTTAAGTCAAGAAAAAGTTAGAAGAGAATAGAAGGCACTGGACCAATATTGTATGTGTACGTGGTCAAAGTGAAGAGAAGGAACTGGATGCTTGTCGACGGGAAAACCAATTTGGTGTGTGTACATGGTCAAAGTGAAGAGAAGGCACTAGGCTCTTACTTGATTGACTATTGATTCAATGTATGCAAATAAAACTTCAAGAAGTAAACCAAGATAAGTATCAATATTTCATGATTTCAAGATTGTGTTTATGAATTTAAATTCAATGATTTGAAGTATGATGGTTGGGTCATGAGCTAACCTGATTTGGCTGTAATATGAATTAAAGGAAAAAAAAATCCAAGTTCATCTCATGAGTGAATTGTTGATAAGGTATGACTTAAAATTATTACATTTTCTTAATGGAACTTATGGAGTCGTATGTACTAGGATCCAAGAAAGCATTAAATCACCCAGATGGGTGGAGGGACTTGGCTGCGAGATAATTAGTGCAATTGAAATACATCAAATGTGCAATGGCACAATGATTAAACATTTCAAGGATGGGACCATTACAATACGCTAACACTAATGATTTCAGTTGATTACCATGAAGCATGCTATGATTGTATGGTAGCTTTGAAGGGAAGGACATGCCTTGAATTTGAACTCCTTTTGATGTGAGGAAGCCTTACCAAGGGGGGTCCAGGGGGCAACTACTTTTAAAAAGTCCCCCCTTGGCTAGGGTTTCGAGGAAGCGCCCTGGAAGCTAAAAATAGATGAAAAATTACCTCGAAAAATATTGTGATTTCATAGTCAATATGGGTCGTTCATTAGGTGAATGATTTGACGATAGAAGTTATGTTAATTTAGGGTTTTTTCCCCTAGAAGGCAACCCTCAGTTTATGAGGGAATTGTATTGCAGTTGAGTATGATTATTCTGAGTGAGAGAGAGAAGAGGAAATTACAATGAATTTGGTGTAGGTTATATCTCTTCATTTTGTTGGATAATATAAAAGGACTAGACATTTCTCCGTGGATGTAGCCCCAATTGGGTGAACCACGTATATCTATGTCTCTCTTGTTTTATGCATTTTTGTATTTGTGTTTCTGTAATAATTGATGTGTTCCATTGATATGTAATATGTAATTTTTCTAACAACTGGTATCAAAGTCGAAGGTTTATTTGGCTGATAAACTCACAGGAGAGAAGGGTTCCTAATTTGAGTGGGAGCAATGGTAGAGGATGGTAGGTTTAGGGTCTAGAAATTTAACGACCAAAATTACCATCCGTGGAAGATGCAAATGAAATATTATCCGTATCAGAAACATTTGTACCTACCATAGAGCAAAAAAACAAAGAATTTGACAAGTGTGATAGACACATAATGGGATATTCTCAATAGAAAGGCACTAGGAACAATACGATTGTGTCTGGCAGCATCGGTAGCATTCAACATTTCAAAAGAAATGACAACAGAAGGTTTAATGACATAATTGGAAAAACTATATGAAAAACCCTCGGCCGCAGATAAGGTATTTCTTATCATTAGGGGAATTTTGAGGTCTAAAATGGGCCTCGTAAGGAAATTATAAAATAATATTGGAAATAATAAAATAATATTATAATACATCATCAAGTTTTAGAGGGAAAAAAGGAAAAACTATTTTTTCAACTTATCTCCCTATGGGTTTACTCAAATCACATTTTTTCATGTATTTCTCATTTTTCGTGTAGCAAGGTTCATCAAAAGTATGCAACATGGGTACTCCTTGGATTACGAGTTGAAAAAGTAGTTTTATTATTTTATTATTTCTTAATATTTTTAATTTTTTACTCAAAAAATGATGAATCATCCCCGATGGTTGACATCATCACCTTGAATCCTATTGGTTCTTATAAAGTTTATTTTGGTTGTACATTTTTCTTAGGAGGCCCATTTTAGACCTTAAAAATCTCGCTTCTTAGGAGGCCCATTGTACATTTTTCTAATTTTGTTAGTGCTTTAACCTCCACATGAGCATATACGACATTGTAGCATCATAGGCTCAGGCACACGAGTGAGAAAGGGATGAAAATCCTTCACTCAAGAAATTTTTTGCTAGGTTTTAAGCATGTTGATTTGGATTTTTGCGAGAATTGTGTTTACAAAAAATAGAAGAGAGTCAAATTTATCAGAGTTGGGAAGGAAAAAAAGAATGAACAAGTAGATCTTATGCGTACAAATGTATGGGGACCTACTCAGGTATCATCTCTCGATGGCTCTCGCAATTATGTTACTTTTATTAATGAATCAACTAGGAACACCTGGATTTATTGTATTTGAAATAAATATGATGTATTTGATTCTTTCAAGAAATGGAAAGATTTGGTTAAGAATGAGATAAGAAAGAAGTTCAAGTGTCTCAGATTAGACAATGGAGGTGAATATTGTGGAAAACATTTTGATAACTATTGTTCAGAGCATGGAATTCACAAAGCGAAGACAATTACAGGAACACCATAGGGAAATGGTGTGTTAGAAAGGATGAATAGGACAATCATGGAGCATGCAAGGTGTATGAGATTGCATGCAGGATTTCCATTTGAATTTTGGGTAGATGTTGTAGATACTATTGTTTATCTAATAAACAGAGGACCTTCAAGTTCCTTGGATGGTGGTATTCCAAAGGAAGCATGGACATGTAAAAAGGTAAACTACTCATTTTTAAAGACTTATGGTTGTGAATCCTTTGTCCACATTAATAAAGAAAATAGAAGAAAGCTTGAGGGAAAATCAAAGAAATGTACTTTTATTGGATATGGTGTTAATGACTTTGGTTATCGCTTATATGATTATGAAAATCAAAAAATCATTAGGAGAAGAGATGTTATATTTAATGAAAAGGTTTTGTATAAGGATCAAATGCAAGAAAAGAAACAGGAAAAGGAAAACAAATAATATGTAATGCTTGATGAGATCATAGAAAAATTTAAGATGCTTGAAAATCATAATGATTAGCAACCACACAACAACAACAACCACAATAGCAACAAACATCTCAACCACCTAAAAGTGGTGTTAGAAGATCTACTAGGAAAAGCATACCCCCCGAGCAATACTCTCCTTCATTATATTATGTATTGTTAACTGATTTTGGTGAACAAGAAAGATATGAAGAAGAAATTCAAATAGAAACTAGAAAGAAGTGGGATAAATCCATGGAAGAAGAGATGGAATCCTTGATGCATAACCAAACTTGGGACTTAGTCAAGTTGCCTACAGGTAAAACAACATTATAGAACAAATGTGTTTATAAGTTGAAGGAAGAAGATGGAGAAAAAAAAAGGTATAATGCTAGACATGTGGTGAAGGGATTTACACAAAGAAAGGTATAGACTTTGATGAAATTTTTTTCTCCTATTGTTACAATGACTTCAATTAAAACTATTTTAAGTCTAGTGGCAGTAGAATATTTGCATCTTAAGCAGTTAGATGTAAATCTAGCCTTTCTCCATGGGGATTTGGAGGAAGAAATATATAGATGCATTAGCCACAAGGGTATGAGGTCAAAGGGAAGGATAAATTAGTGTGCAAGTTGAGGAAGAGATTGTATAGCCTAAAACAGACTCCAAGGCAATGGTATCTCAAATTTGACAAGTTTATGTCTAAACAAAGTTATTCTAGATGTCATTACGATCATTGTGTTTATCTTAAGAAACAAAATGGTGAAAATTATATTATATTTCTATTGTATGTATATCGCATGCTTGTTACAGGGTCTAACATGCAAGAAATAAATGTGCTCCAAATTGGTAAATTTTTTTGCAATGAAGGATTTGGGTGCCACAAAACAAATCCTTGGTATGACAATAACGAGAGATAGGAAAACTTGCAAATTAACATTGTCTATGAGTGAGTGCATAGAAAAGGTGTTGGAAAGATTTAACATGCAAAATGAAAAATTGTTTGGTACACCTTTGGCTATCCATTTCAAAATAAGTAAGGAGATGTGTCCCAAGACCGACGAAGAGATGGATTGAATGTGTAAATTTCCATATGCATCAACACTTGGAAGCTTAATGCATGCAATGGTCTGCACAAGGCCTGATATTGCACATGCAGTGGGAGATGTAAGCAGGTATATGAGAAATTACAAAACATTGTTGGACTTTCAACAATGGAAGTAGAGTATGTTGCTGCTACAGAGGCTAGTAAAGAAATTATTTGGTTACAAAGGTTTAGGGATGAGTTGGGAAAGAAGCAAGAGATGGGAAGGTTATACAGCGACAGCCAGAGTGGCAATAATCTTGCAAATAACTCAACATTTCATTGCAATACTAAACATATATATCTCAAGTACCATTTCACACGGCTAGTGTTGGAAGATGGACAGTTGAAGATGGAAAAAATACACACTAGTCATAATCTTGCAAACATACTAACAAAAGTTGTAACCGGGGAGAAATTGAGATCATGATCAGTTTCGATTGGTCTTCAAGTATGATGATGAATATGAGAAACAACCAGGTCCAAAATGGAAGCATTTTCTAGCAAATGAAGCAACAGTGGAGTTTTTATAATCAATCTCCAAGTCGGAGATTGTTGCTTGTGGAGCCTGATTATCTTCTTGATTCAGAGGTCTCAATAGCATTAGAACCCAATTCCTAAATGGGGTGGAAGCACCACCCACATGGGGTTGGTGGGCGACGAATAATTTTAAAGAGCCCCCCCTGGCGGGGGTTCGGGGACAATGCCCCCAAAGCTAAAAGTAGATGAAAGTTTGCCTTGTAAAACATTGTAATTTCATAGACAAACTGGGCCATTCATTAGGTGAATGACATGACACTAGAGTTTATGTTAATTTAGGGTTTTTTCCCTAGAAGGAAACCCTCAGTTTATATGAGGGAATTGTATTATGGTTGAGTATGATTATTCTAAGAGAGAGAGAGAGAGGAGGTTGTGTGAGAGCGAAGAGGAAATTGTAAGAGATCTGTTGTAGGTTGTATCTTTTCATTTTATTGGATAATATATAAGGGAGTACTAGATGTTTCTCTATGGATGTATCTGAAATTGGGTGAACCACATATGTCTATGTCTCTTTGGATTTATGTGATTCTATATTTTTGTTTCCACAATATTTTATGTATTCCATTGCTCTGTAATATATAATTTTTCTAACAGTCTGAAGTATATGACAACCATTAAAGGATGGTTGTTGAGCATTGAATGCACAAGGATGGTCTATGGAAAGGGAATTTTGTTGGAAATTAATAGGTTTTAAAACCAAGGACAAGCCCATGTTGTTTTGGAAACCATAACAAGGAAAAACAAAGAGTGAAAGGGAAGGAAAATTAAGGAGAGACAGAGTGCTAGAAGGGAGATATACAGCAGTAAAAAAAGGTAGGAGACGAGACTCATTCAGGGGGTATTCATTTTTAATTCAAAGGAATCCAAGCGACTCATGCCACATTCATCAAGAAAATGGATCAAGTTACAGGTTTCATCGCAGAAGAGAGGAGAGGCAGCCCACCTCTATTTTTTCTTCGACTATTGTTTGTCCTTCATTAGATAGCTAGAGGGTAGAGACGGTTGGCTGCTGGAAATCCCTGTGCATTAGTGATTTTTTGAGAAGCTGGTGGGAGGAAGAAGATGAACCTCTTGAGTCCCTATTTCAGTTGGTAGATTAGTGTTTATTCCCTTGAGAAATACCACCTCAGACCCTTGGATTTTGGCTCGAGGATGACAATTGCAAGTAGTTTGGTTGCATCTTTTCTATGGTTGGGTGGAGAGTTGAAGTTTCGAACTCAATTTCCCATCTTCATTATAATCCAAGATAAGTTTCCTTTTATATAATCTTGTATGGTTTTCATGTTGAAGTATGAATAAGTGATATGTTGAGGGTTTGCATGAAAATCTTCTCACTTGTTTTTATCTATTGAATAGTTGGTTGGCTTGTAAGATTGAACTTTGTCTACTATTAGTCTAGAACAATTATTTCCACTTGATTCTCTTTCTAACTAGATTTTTTTATTTTTGTAGTGAAACTATTATAATAGGTCACCATTAGTGAAACTTTGAGCTCTTGTAGTAGTTAAATTGACCCGTTGCAATAAAGAGAAAAATAGATTTCTTTCAACCTTCTCTTTCAATCTTTATCTTGACTGAGCCTTAGTCTTCTAGACTTGGACTACTAAGACTTCTTTAGCACTAGAAAGAGACAAACCTTATTATTTTGTATAGTAAGCCCATAACACTTTCCTTAGTCTTAATCAGTAGAGAAGGAACTACAAGACAAATTTCCAGCTGACTTATGACCTTTCCACTGTGAGTAAGAGCCATGTATTTCTGCTTGTGTCCCTCGGAATAAGAAGCTAGATTTTCATCTCCATTCAAAGAAAAGGAGTAGAGATCTCCATTCATTCTTCTCATTTTAAATATAAAAAATAAGCCTCTCTCTCTTACTTCTAAGAGTTAGAGACAGTCGGTGTTTTCAGTAACTAAGCTTTAAGAAATGAAGTCTCCATTCTTTTCCTTAGAAACCAGTTCCATTCCTGTTCCTTTCTCCCTAATCCCCCCCATGTAAATATGTCTGAATTAATATGAGTGTTTCATGTTCTTAATGGTCAGTGATAAGTATTCATATTTTGTTGAGAGTTCATGCTATCCTTGGTTGAGCCCTACATTAGGTTTCACTGCTTACATAGGTCAACTGATATATGCGGCTTAGTTTTGCTTAAGAGTCATTGTAATCCTTCAACGAAGTTATGATTCATGCGATGACATTATTTAGGATGTTCAAGAGAAGTTTCTTGCAAATAATATGTTTGTGTCAAGCACTTCCTTGACAATAAGCAACATGGAGAACCTTTCATGCTACAGTGGCATAATTCTTATTGTAGTAGGTCCTACAACCCCTAACATTGTGTAAGGGGCTGATTTACAAGCTCTAATGACTTTCCTTGTGATTTCTAGACATAGTCGAGCAGTGCTCTCATGTATCTACAACGCCCATAAATACATGTTTGTGTTTCTAGATTGAAATGGTTGTGTAACCAAATTGAAATTTGGTTGCATTTCCTATTCTAGGCATGGTATTGCAGAGAATAACATAAGACTGCATTTTGTCACTAAGATTCTAAATGGTATAATATGCAATGTATACACTTAATAAGAAAGATTGGGTTAAATTTTTGGGTTAGAATGGTGTGCTAAAAAAGTCATGAATGTGCTATGTTGTGACAGAATAAATAATACATGCAGTAAATCCTTGAAGGCACTAAAAAGATCTACAAAGATCTACACCAAGCATATGACAAAGGATAGCCTAAGAACCTCTTTTATCAATGAATAATGGTTACATAGAGGACACATGTTGATAGGGTCTACATCTATAGAAGTTTATGCAAATTTACAACTTATAATAGTTACTAGATTGTGCACCAACTTATGAGTCGTGTGTTTATGCCGAGCGAAACTCCCTCTGCAACCTTAAATACTTTTACCCTTGCATAAAATATGTCTCAAATTTTCATTTTTAGTAGCCTCCATTCTTACCCCAAGGGCTCTGCTAAGGAGGACTATAAGTTTTCACCAATAGCAAAATTCCCTATAAACCCTTGACAGGTGCCATAGAGCTTCTTATAACCTTGACATGGATTCTAGAACTCTTGGCGTGCGACAAAAGAAGTGGGAAACCTTTAGGAATCCACACCAAGCACAGGGTAGGTAAAGGCCACAGGAGCACCTGTGTCAGCATGTCTCAAATCCCCTACATCAATGTGGGCAAAGCCAAATGTCCAAGAACTCATTGAAGTGGCTTTTGCCCAATCTCGGTAGGGGTAGCACCTTGGTGGGCCTTAATAATCCATAGGTGTCATTTTTTAACATTCGTGCTAATTTGGAGATCGATAGGACCTATGAAGCATCATCATGGTTGAAGCAACTAGTGGGAGATGCTCAATAGAGAGTTGGAGCAAGATCTCATGATACTCAATGAATTCTAAATTAGGTGCATTGCATAAGGCTTGGAAAGGTACCCATGGTCAGGCCATGGTTAAGGTCGAATATGAGTAGTGTTGTCATGGAAGAGGGATGAGACTTAGTTTTATAATGAAGCCAAAAACTTCATTTGTTAACTAGGTGGAACCCTAGTCATAGCAGCCATGCATTGACTGTCAAGACTTCCCTAGTATCTCCATTGGATAAGGGAGATGACATTACAGATTAGTCGACACATAAGCTCGATGGCCCCACTATTGGTTAGAAGTGGTGACTACAGGAAAACACATCTTGGTGGTTCAATCTTGGAGCAAAAATGAGCACACATCAGCCAAGGGGTGGAATGATGTTAGTCGAGATGAGCTGGCTAACACACTAGCCCGAGAGTCACATTATTGTTCAGTGGTGGCCCCCTTAATAGGTCATCCCATTGGGCTCACCCCAAAACATTTATGAAGTGCAGGAGGAAGTGAGTGGGCTGAAAGGAGCGAGATGATGTCGCAAAGCCTCCACACGCACCAATCGTAAGCGAGGAGGGTGAGAATGGGTGGCACCACCCAACTACTTAAAATGAGTAGTAGACGGAAGCATTAGAAATAAGTGTCAAGATGATGTGGGAAAAAGGTGTGTGCTTGGTAGTCTTTCCATTGGCTAGAGGGGTGACCTACAGTCCACATAAGCCTAAAATCTTAGACAAAGGGAGGACTACACTTTAGTAAGCGTCAATCAAGGCTTGGCGGGATGATGTAAATGGGGTATGTGGTTGGGCCCACACCATTGTTGTGGTGATATCGGTCGGGGATTGACCCTCTTGTCAAATCAACCTGATAAGGTTTATCCCAGAGGAAGGTTAAGTAGTGCCCCAAGTCTAAGTGATGGGAAGAGAAGAACCGAGATGATGCCATCTTGGGAGTAGAACCCTGGCAGGTGCACCCCGGTGGTTCAAATGGGGTATAAAATTGTAAGGGTTGGGAAGGGACAAAGTGGGTGGATCCCACCTGATTTTGATATCCCAAAGGTAATCATCTAGTGTGATTAAAAGGGGAAAACAAAATGGAAGCATTGAGAGTCAGGCATCTAGCCACACAACAACATTATGACAGACCTTGAGATGGCAATATTGTCAGGCTCTATGGTCCCAAAAGTGGTCTCCTGCCTAGTTGATCACATATATCAATGGGAAAGAGATTCTCTCTGGGCTACCCCTCCCAAAATCATAATCTGGTTAGGAGTGGTACCAGAGCCAGATTTTGTAACCCGGTGGTTTTTGGTTAACAAAGGAAGTTGGCTTGAAACAAATGTTTTGTTGGACCCTCTCTCCCCTCTCTAGCAATGGGACAAGTGACAACATATGATTGGCTCTAAGGAGATGATGGTGGTAGGTGACATCGACATGACATCATCCCAGTTTTTAGAGGCCATAAGAGTTTTAGGTGCACAAAGGGGAATTCGTCAAATGGTAAGCATTGGGACATGTTGCTAGAGACAACTCACCCTAGCAAGCCCTTGATTGGCCAAAGGAAGTGTAGGGTGGACCTCACATGGGCAACTGATCCCATGAAGGAGAGCTCAGTGGGTTATAAAAAAGGCTCGAAGCAATGCATCAGGATTGAAGGGCTATGGACTAAGCCCTGACCCTCGGTCATTTTGCGTACCAATAGACTAGGGTTATAGTGGGAAAAGGGGAAACATAAATAAAAAATTCAGGCTTGGGAGCTCCAGCTTTAATGCTCAGTCTCTGGTCATTTCATGTAGAACTGAGACCAATGGTGTTGAGCCATTAACAAATGGAATTCAGCATGGGAGGGCTTAAACAAGTTAAGCACCTATAGGCTTATTTGGTGGTCATGTGGTGATTCTGAGGTCATCTCTGGGACTGATCCCAAGGGTGGCTAGAAATGTCAAATCGAAGGCTATTGGGAAAGGAAGAGAGGAAAAAAAAATTATACCCCATTCCATCGATTGTAAAGACAAGGTTGGGTGACATTACACATGAACATTAGGTTATCAGTTATATCAATGCATCATCAAATCAGTTTCATTACATGAATCAATCAACAACATAAGAAAACATCACATCACAAGGATACACAAATTTTTAGGTGGAAACCCAAATGGGAGAAAACCACCAACTTTTATTTTACTCATTATTCAATTCATTTTCATCAATTTGTAGGTCCCAAACTACGAGAGGAAGCTACCCCCAAAATAAGCAAGCTGCCACTTATGGTATGCTATGACCCAATTGAGGCATCGACCTCAAAGAATGGAAGTGCCTACTCACTATAGGTTAAAACCTCATTGAGGTGCCAACTTGCTCTAGGCTCCGACCTCAATAATGAGTAGGTTCTAACCTACTCCAAGCTCTAACTTGATTAAGGCTTCGAACTCCTTCAACTTCCTTGTGGACATCTATTTCATCACATTTTCAAAGTAGATCCACAATCATAATATATCACTAAATCTACATAGAAGTAACTTGTCACAAACTACAATTGCAACTTACACACTTTTCCACTGCCATAATTCTTGCCACTATACCGATTAATGCCTCTGAAAATATATCTCCATATAACCTGTAACCTTTGCACTTGTTGTTGTGTTTTCCTTTCGTATGTGTACGAAAAGGATTCACTTTAGACTGTGGATGACAAATATTCCCAACAATATAAACGGTTGTTAAACATTGTAGGTCTGTAAAAAATGATAGAAACAAAACCTGCCAAAGCCCTGATCTATGCCACAATCATAGTTATACAACAACATGAAGTAATAAAATAAGCACAAATAACTCTATTAATCCAATGGAAACTAGATATATAAAGAATATATTTTATTAAACAACACCTGTGAAGGGAACAAATAATCTTACCAACACCCCTCTATGGGATGGGTTCTTGGCTATCCTCAAATGTCTTCAGCTTTTGTAGAGTCTCTCTCCTCTATAATGTGTAAAAGCTAGCACATAAAATGTTTGAGCTCAGTGAAAACTCAAATGGAAAAGAAAATTGGTGTGCGACAGTGATAATAATGAGAGTTACAACAATGAGTGCAACAATCAAAATGATCAAAAGCGAAGAATGAATGGAAAACCCTTCTACTTGTAACAAAATATTAGGTTATCCTCGAATAATGAGTAATAATAAAAAAAATATTATTAACCCCATTCTAGAATTAACCATTTGGAATGTTTTATTATATTTTCTTTGGAGGGAAAAAGAATTTAAAATTTTATTTAGAAATAATAAATAAATAAATGATTTATTTATTATCTCAAGAAATATGTTTAAGGAATAATAAACAAACAATGATTTATTTAATTATTCTTAAGGGATTTAGTCAAACTTGACAAGGAATAATTATTAATCATTGATTAATTAATTATTCTTAGAAAAAAATAAGATAATTAATGATTTATATATTTATCTATTTATTTCTCATAACTGGGTCAAATGTGACAAGGAATATTAATTAAACAATGGCTTAGTTAATTATTCCTAGAAGATAATTAAATAAATAGTGAGTTATTTAATTATTCTTCATGGGTTTAATTATAAATTGCTTAACAAATGTGGTTTATTAAGTAATTTCTCATAGTGAAAGCAATTTTAATACGGTAAATATGGCCCTACATGGTGTACTTTGATCCATCTAGTAAATTATGGCTAGATGATCAATTTTTTGTGATAACAACACTCTAAGAAGAAACTTGTACCATCATCTCAATTGTACTTACAGCCACAAAATTCATGTCAATCTCTGTTGTTGGTTTTCATACTATTTTCCCAACTTATGCTCCAACCATTTCATCATTCTAGCCACTCAAATCCTTTCTTGTACCTTGTTTACTTCATGTATCGAAAAAATCTATCGTATATAATCACAGGCTTTCCAAGCATACACAAGAGCTTATGGTCATCAAATAAGAGTGAAAACAAAATCAAACCCTTCTAGTTTTATCCATCTCTGAGCCTTGTCTACCCATCTTCATCCAGATCTCACTTTGGATAACTAATACTCCCCAAAACAAAAATAACCTTATATAACTATATGAATTGTTAAATATTGTACAAAGTGAGCATTTATGGGTGTCTTTAAAGTGACATTGAATTCTGGCACTGGCCATCATAAAGTGTAAACATTATCAAATATTGCAACCAATTATAATAATAAAAACTTGACAAACAATCCATTGGTACTCGAACCACTGACCTAGGCCTCCCATCCATATTCCACTACCAATTTCTTTGTGTGGTGATGCTTTCCATATCACTCTTTTGAGAACATTTTGACATAGGGTGAATTCGAAATGCAGTGAAAAAGGATTTGACCCCCTGTCTTGGCTTACACAATGATGGGAAAAATAACCTTTGCCAATTTCCAATGATACATATGAGGTCCTTTCAATAAAAGGTGCATATAGCGTTTAGTAAAAAAACCTTTGGAAATTACCAAATATGCCTTCAAGGTCCTTTCGGTGTCCCAATATGAGAGCCACAAAAGACTATCTCCACGAAAGGTTTCAATGCTAAATACTTAATGCACAAGAAAACTGTAATTGTAGTTCGATATTAACAATCAAATTGGAACGAAGCCAAACCAAGCTAGACTACATAGTGAATAATAATCAAACCATATCATAAAGTATTTAAACCAGGTCAATCATATCATGTAATTTTTAAACCGAAGCATATAACCATTCTATTGAGCCTTCACAAATAAATGTATTATAGAACTACTTTTTTGTTTATTTTAGATCATGAACATATGGTATTGTTGTAGCGGTTGCAACACCCTCCAAAATTTGGGCCTACATCCAAATTTTAGAGCCTTCCTTGGTTTTTTCTCTAATAGTTCCAAACACTCGGGCTCATTCCATGAGCTCTTGTCGAGTCTTCACAACCTTTTCGCTTGATTGACCATCGGTCATCATTTGGCATGTTGATTACTATGTCATGCTTGAGAGTTTTTCCTGAAAATTTTGAAGGTTTGTCTTTGTGTGCATGAGTTGTTTTCTCTCTATGCACATTGGTCATACTCACACACAAAATTGCATGCATTGTCACGCAAGTTTCATCATGATCATTTAAAGATCTATCTCAAGTGTCACACTTATCACTCGTAACCTTGAAGTCAGTCTCACTATGCACATGTTGTCTTGTTGACTTAAGGTGTCTTATTGTCGATTCATGCTAAGTGTGTGATCATAATGTCATGTATGCACAATTTCACTTGCTTTCACACTTAGCCATTTTTACTGAAAATCTGTTGACCAGATAACCCTCCTTCAACTGGACCCTGACTGAGCTGCACTGCACAGTCTCAGCTCTCAGTGACCTTGCTCTGCTGCTCAAAACTGCGCAAAGATTGAGGTTGTCTCCTAGTGTAGCCTGCACTGCACAGTCTCAACTCTCAGTGACCCTACTTTGCTTCCCAAAACTACATAGATCTTGAGGCTGTCTTCTAGCATAACCTGCACTACACAATCCTAAAACTGAGCAAGTCGACTGTCTCCCAAAATTGTGTAGATGTTGTCCCCAAGTCCGATCCAATTTGCACTTCCTACTAGATCACCCATCAAGCCTCCCTTTGGTCTTCTGGAAAACCTAAACTACATTATGACCCAAGGCTGCACTGCTCCCCAAAACTGAGCAGAAGTTGCCTAGCTTCTTGCCCTATACTGTCTACAGAAACTGCACAGTCATTTGAGTCAGAACTCTGTTGCCTGTCACTGCACCGTTCCAAGGAATTGCGCAGATTTGGCTGGGAGGCCCCTTGTTGGCTGGCCCTGCTCTCCCTCTGAGAATTGCTCAGATCTAACTGGAAGGCCCCCTGCTGGCTTGTTCTACTCTCCCTCTGAAAATTATGTAGTTTTGACTAGAAATTCCTTGACTTCCCCTCTTTGCTCTCATCCCGGAAATTGCATAGAAAATGCATGTCTGACACTGTCCCTCAAAAATGTGCAATTATGACTAGCAGTTCCCTGCAACTCGATTTAGCCTTGGTCTTGAAAACTGCGCAAAATGTCTACTAGTGCCTCCTATTTCCCTCTCTGTCTTCCTCAGAGAAACTGCAAAGATTACCATCTAGACCCCCGAATGATCTGCCCATTCCTCATCTTGAAAATTGTGTAGAATTTCCCAGCAAGTCCCCGACACCTTGCCTTGTCTTCCTCCCAGAATTTGTGCAATTCTTCCTCCCAGCTAAGTTCTACCTTGCATTTGTAACTGTTGTCCCGGATTTCACAAATCTTCCTCCCAGTGACATCTACGCAATTTTTCCTGATAGTGTTGTGAAGCCTCAAATCCCAACTTGAGTTATGCTCTGTGTAGTTTCAGTGCCTTGTCCATCTCCCGGTCACCTGCACTGAAACGAAAAACAATGCATCATGTTAGGCTAGGAGATTCTTGGATTTGATGTCATCTCGTCATGAGTGATTGCAGGAACATGTACATTGATGAAACATGGCATGACGACGAATGTGATGAATAAGGAGCGCATGCTAGAAGACGTTCTCGTAGTTGAACGAACACATGAAGCACATCGAGCAACAAGAAAAAGGGACACATACATGAGCACCATCAAGCAAGACCAAGACCATCGAAGACCCCACACACTTTTCCATGCAGAGGTGAAGGCATGTTACACCGAGAGCACACCCATCACTCAGCACCACAACAACTAGACATGGACACCACAGTCAGCCAATACTTGTCAGCAATGTCATGTCGAGTTGTGTCATGAGTTGTCTCGGCCACATCACTACTATGGGCCATACTTATTGTAATCAAACGTAATGTAATGTGAAAGTCCAAGAGACACACGCATGAAGTTGAAGAGTCATACGAAGTGAAACAGTCATGAGAGAAGTTAGAGACTCACAAAGGTTAGTTATTCCCCCTTGGCTATATATACCCCCTCATTGTATGAGCAAGGGAATTTTCACCTTGGTTCCTCCCATATAGCCTTGAGATTGTGTAGTATGTTCTTTGAGGAGTAAAGAGTGGCTCCAATGTCCCACTACTAGTGTTATCACTAAAAATCAATCTAGCCTTAATTTACTAGATGGTTCAAAGTACACCGTGTAAGGCCAATTTTACCATAGTAAAATTGCTTTCACTGCGAGAAATTACTTAATAAACCACATTTGTTAAGTAATTTATAATTAAACCCATGATGAATAAATAAATAAATCACTATTTATTTAATCATCTTCTAGGAATAATTGAATAAACTTGTTTAATTAATATTCCTTGTCATATTTGACCAAATTATGAAAAATAAACATATAAATTATTAATTATCTTATTTTTATCTAGGAATAATTATTAATCACTAATTAATTATTATTCCTTTTCAAATTTGATTAAATCCCTTAGGAATAATTAAAAAATCAATATTTGTTTATTATTCCTTAACCAATTTCTTGAGATGATAAATAAATCATTTATTTGTTTATTATTTCTAAATAAAAGATTAAATAATTTTTCCCTCCTAACCAAATATAATAAAATATTCCAAGTGGTTATTTCTAGAATGGGGTTAATAATATTTTATTATTGCTCATTATTCGAGGATAACCTAATATTTTGTTATAAATAGGAGGGTTTTACATTCATTATTCACTTATGATTATTTTCATTGTTGCACTCACTGTTATAACTCTGATTATTATCATTGTCGCACACCATTTTTCTTTCCATTTGAGTTCCCATTGAGCTCAAACTTTTTATTTATTGGGTTTACATAGTATAGAGGAGAGAGACTCCACAAAAAATTGAAGACGTTTGAGGACAGCCAAGAACCCATCCCATTGAGTGGGACTTGTAATATTTATTTGTTCCCTTCACATGTGTTATTTAATAGAATCTATTCTTTGTATATCTAGTTTCCATTGGATTATTGGAGTTACCCACATTTATTACTATTTCATTTTGTTATTTAACTATAATTGTGGCATATATGAGGAATTTGACAAGTTTTGTTTTCTATCATTTGCTACAGATCTACAATGTTTAGAAGCCATTTATATTGTTGAGACTATTTGTCATCCACGGTCTTAGGTGACTTCTTTCCATATACCTTTGAGAAGAAAACACTATAAAAACTAGGGCTAGTGATGTATGGTGTATAGATGTGTCTTGGAACTTTTTATTAATTTAGAAGCACATCTTAAGCCAACACATCTTCACACATGTTTTGTATCCATTTGTAAGACTATTCTTTAAACATTTATAATGCATGTTTGCTTAACCTGTACTAAGATAGTTGAACTACTTTGGTTATTTTAGTACTTACATTGTTGAAGATGTGTTGTATTGTTTATCACTATTGTCTCATCCGTGTGGACTACTCCACTAGACATTAGACAGGTCATCCCTGTATTTTCTTGGTTATAACAACCATCACCCCCATGTGGACTACCTCGTTGGGCGATGTACATCTTTTCCCTTGTACTTTGATTTTAACGATTATCGCATCCACTGTGGACTATTTCGTTGGATGCTAGATAGGCCCTTGTTGTTTTCGCGTGTGTCTCTCTCTGGGTGGTACTACTGCCTCTCATCTAGAGGCTTACATTACACACTCATCGGGCATACTCACCTCTCTTTCTTGAAGTTACAAACATTACACTCTCATGTGCTGAGTAGTAAGAGCTAAGGAAAATCTCTAAGATAATGGAAACTGGGCCATCGTACCGGATGGGTCTCCTACAAAAAACAGTGTGAGGTATAGTTGGGACTTCATATTGGGGAGATCCCCTGAATGTTAGTGGGTCCAGCACTGTCAACATTTCCGGCGCTAGAAGGAGGGCCGCCAATAGTTTATTGTTGAATGTCCTCTCAACCCCACATATCCATCATATGGTCAAGGCAGTAACATGAACTCCCTCTCTCCCACGCGCAACTCTAATTTAAGTTGGTTACTTCTCACCTCCCAGACCCGAACAAGAAATTTCATATCATCACATTCACGTTTTTCGTCCCATCACCCATCAATTTTCCAAATTTGTTGGATTGATTCCAAGAGTACACAATCTTCCCTCTTCCCAGAGGAAGTAAAATACTACACCCACAAGAGTGGTAGTCTCATCTGTTGAAGAAGTAACCCTCGCCACTCTTGAAGAGATGGCATAATTTTTTGAGAACAAAAAGGAACCTCCTGTTTTCTTAAAAGGAGAAGAATCTAACAATGTACTTTTGGGCTCAGGTTCCGACGGAGGCAGTGGAGGAGGCGGAGGTGGAGACGAACCAATAGATTCAGAGGTTGAACTTTCTGATTCAGAAGAAGAGGAGGAGGAAAAAGAAGAGGAAAATATGGCTAATTAAAATATGGAATGGATGACACAGGGCCCAATGACACTCCAGGTTGCCTTGCACAAGATGCCAAGACATGCAAAGAAACTGTTAACGAAGTATGACCCTGACATAGCAGTGAAGCTAGAAGACCATCTACACACATTCTACCTACATTTGCAGAAGCTCGAGGTATGTTATGACGATGTTGCATGTAGACTGTTTCCATGTACCTTGGATGTTAGAGCATTTGTATGGTACCATAGCCTTCCTATCAACTCCACTCAAAACTGGGGGATGTTCAAGAGAATTTTCCTTGAGAAATTTGTTGAGTAGAAAAACCCTACCATGTTGTTAAAAGAGTTGGGTAGTCTCAACATGGAGAAGAAAGAAAAAGTAAAATATTTTAACCAAAGGTTTAACTGTATCCTGAAAAAGTTCACTACAGACACTAAACCTCATGACTCTATCACAATCGACTACTACACGTCTGCACTGCCAACTAGCATTGCACAGTTCGTCAAGCGAGCTACAAAACCAACACTTTCATAAAATTTCAAAGAAGCAATTGATGTGGAGAAAGACCTGCACATGATTGGAGTCATTGTAGAAGATGAACAAGCTAAGGGAAGGAGGTCTCAGACTGATGTGAGTAAGGTAAAGGAAAAATAAACAAGTGAAATTGCGACCCTTACTCATCTCCTCAAGTCCTTGAAAACCACAGTAGCAGAACTCAAGAAACAAACAACCAAGACAGTAGTGAGCAGCAGGTCGCCCATGTTGGCTCAAAGGATGAACGTGACATTAGGTAGTAGCAGTGGTCACTTGGCTAAATCTGCGTAGGGCTCCAATGTTGTGTTCCATGTGGACCGGTTTGCGAAGGATAACTTCTATGCGATCCATGAAGAATGACATTTATAGAAGTCTTATCCAAAATGGAACCGATTTATGAGCACTATGGATTCAAGGATGAATGATAATTTTAAAGCCTATGAGTAGGTTCAGCTGGAAGATGAATATGATGAAGAGGATGCCACATCTGATGAAGCTCCCAGTTCTGGGCACGTAGTTAATATGTATCAATGTCTCAACCCGGCCTAGAAGAAAAAAACCACCAATAAGGAGCCCCCAAAACAAAACAATGGATACAACTTGAGAAGTCAAGGGCCTCCTGATGTGATTGAGATACCGAAAGAAAATTTTAAACAACTACTCCGAATAGCTGATCCATCAGTATCCTCAACATAGAAAATACAAAGCAATTTCGAGAAGACAGCTATAGCGAAAGATATGTCCATGAGCAGAAAAGTCCAAAGCACTCCACCAGACAATACAAACACAAGTCTTCCCCCAGACAACTCGGTGAGTGTTCCTACTTTGGATTACAATATTGTTGAACATATGAAGAAGGCACGTGCAAACATTTCTCTGTACGAGCTTACCAAACTCACGGGTCAACAGGATATTGTTTTGCACGCATTGGGGCAAACCTCCACAGACCATGTTGCCTCTTCAATGGAGCAAGGGACCAAGCAAGTCTCCTAGATCACTCACATTTATACTCAACGATCTTTGCATGGAAGAAGCAAACTCACCCTTCCCACCATTTTTGTTATCATCAATGTAAACTTTGAAACGGGAACCGATAATGTTACCCGTTTCGTAGAGAGCAAAAAAGTGACTTGATTTTGAAAGGGGTGATGTAGAACACACATGCTTTTTTTAGAGCATAGTTTTTGACACTTTAATTTTTTTTATGTACATTACGTTTTAGAATGGTAGTGATTTTCATGCTGATTTGAAAAAGTGGGTATTCTGCATCAGACCCTTTTTTTAAAAGACCTGTTTTTTGGCTTTAGATTTTCTAATGTATAAAATGTAAATAATTATTTTCTAAATTTGGTAATTTTTGAAGTGGTCGCTTTTTTCATATTTTCTTGTTTGTTTGTTTGTTTGTTTGTTGTTGTTGTTGTTGTTATTTTTTTTTTTTTTGAGGTTTTTAGTGTTTTGTATTTTTAAATTAGAAGGTCGATATTTTGAATTTTCAATATTCTACATTATATACATCCTTATTAATTTTTCAATCCACATGAAATAATTGTTTCTAAAAAACAATACTTTTTAACAATGGACATAAAAATAACCATTTTTAACATAAATATAACAAAAAAACTACACGTTTTGATAATTTTTTGCTAGAATTGACATGTCAAAATCACAATTTTATAGGAAAATTTTAAGTAAAAATGGTTAAATAATAGTTTTGTTTTATGAATTTCATGTCAAAATAATAATAATAATCACTTTTTTTTCAAAAAATAATGATTAACTTAAAAATCAATGCAAAAATCACATATTACAAATATTGAACGCATAACAACCCTAATTGAGTATTTATTCTTCCCATAAAATGTCAAAGTCAAAACATTGCAAAGCTTGATTTCCAAGCATAGCTTAAATTTAATCAACAATGTCACGTAATCCAAACTCTTCGTCCTCTAGAGTTTCATCAGGGTCTTCTTCCACAATATTTTCTGCTTCCTTTTGCTCATCTTCCTCTTCTAATGGATCTTTGATGTCTGTGAATCTCCCAATGTATATCTTTCCAAACATTCCATGTAATGGTGGTTGGGATTCCTTTGCCTTTTTTGCCACACCTGATTCACTAAAGTCCCCTTTCTTCAACCCAATTTCTTGCATTGCATCTGGAAGAAATTGAAGAGCATCAATACTTTGCTGAATGAAATTGCATTGTACTGGATCTTTTTCAACTGCAATGCAATTTCTTCCTTTTTGAAGGCAACATGCTAGTGTTGTACCTAATTATCAAGCACAAAAGAAATAATGAACTAAATTAGTACAATGACATATTAATTGAAAAATAACATATTGAAATTCAATTCCATATAATAAAACTTACCTGAGCCAGAAAATAAATCCAGAACCCAATCTCCTTCATTTGAACGTATGCCTCTAAAATAGTTAATCAATAATTGTGGTTTTTGATAAATGTTAACTATTTACCATTTTGCTTCTTTGTCTTCATATGTTAGTTTTCTCACAACAACATGATAAGTTAGTATTGGCTATGACTCTTTCCGTCTACCTGATTAAAAATCATAGACATATGGCTATCATCTTTTGCCCAACTATCAATATGAATGAACTCACAATCATTTATGAATTGTTGATCTTCATTGTTAAGAAGATTTGACTTTTGCCTGTAACATGAAACAGTAAAAGTTCAATTAACTTGTACATAAATTAATTTTTCAACATTAATAAAATATACATTTTAAACGTCTTACCATGTAAGTTGCATCCTTAAATTTGTTTTCCCCTTGAAGCTTGACAATATCTTTGCCAAATGTGTGTCTGAATGAAATGTCACAAATATCCATAATGGTGATGAAGTGACTTCTACAAATCCCACAAACACTTTCCTAAGAGCTTGATAAGTATAAGGGTCACTATCATAGTCAATGTTTGGAATATTGAAACCATGGGGAATATCTGCAATGACTAGGACATAATACCTTTTAGGTATGAGTTTAGCAATGTCTTCACAATCACCTTGTATTACTTGATATTCAATGGTGTCTAGCCCATTCCAAATGAAATGATTAAGAGTTGGATCAAGTTCAACATTCTTAATAAGTTGCTTCCTTAGTCTTTCGATCTTTATTTTTCAATAAAGGTTTTGAAACTATCTGGCGCTCCATTATCATCCTTCCTCATCTTTTATAAAATAAATAAATATATTTGTAAGTTATAAATTAAAAATAGTACATAGATGAATAAAAATGAATGTATAAATCAAGATACCCTTTTAAATGCAAGATAAAAATATTTTAATGTTGATGTAGAACTTGAATCTGGATAGTTGCATACAACATCACCCCAACTATCTTCATTCAACAATCTAACCATTTGTTCTTGAATTTTCATGTAAACTTTGTGACTGCATAGATAAAGTAACAAAAAGTTAATATAATGATTTGTATAACAAATACTACCAAGAACAACATGTTTTATTTAAAAGATAAATATAATCTAGAAATAAATAAAAATAATTCAACAAACTTACTTTTGAAATTCTTCAGACATTTCCTCCAATGATAATTCCCCTGACTTCACACGAGATAATATTGTTTTGACAATTTTTTCATCTTTCACTCCTTGCATCGCCCTCCAAGGTGTGATAGTCATATCGTCTGGAAGCTGCTTCATTTCAGGAGCTGATTTATTGTTGCTACATATCAATGGCTTAGACTTTTTGACCCACTGGTTTTTAATGGCAATGTCTTCCCACATGCTAAAAATCTCATCAATCAAATTCCAAACATCTCCAGTTCTAAATGCCAATTGGAAAATGTTATCAACACCTCTGAATAAATCACTATTTTTTTTGCCTTTTCCACCTTTTGAATTGGTTTTCTCTTCAATTTGATAGCCTATTTCCATACAATATTCCTTTCAGAAATCTGCAGTAACATTTATCCTATCCCCACCACATTTTTCCTGAAATTCACTATGAATAAATCTAACCCTTTGGATGAAAGTCATAGACATTCTATATTCATTATCTGAATTATGATCCCATGCCACTAACTTTGCTTCTGTATCTGATAAACCAGCATAAATGATACATTTCATTGTTTCAAAACGCGGGTTATTAGGATATTCCTCCATCAATTTTCTTTGAGCTTCTACAGAATGGTTCCCCCCAAGCACATAATAATTGTATTCAAAACATTTTGACTTATCAAATGCTTCTTTGTTGGGAACTTGAAGTGGATCAACAAAAAGCACATAACTAACCACATGAGCATATGGATTGTACCTCATCAATGTCTTCAAGTTGTGAACATGTAGATGATGTGGCTCTTTGACTTGATATTGACATTGTCCTTCACTTGCCTTATAGGTTTGTTTGACATTAAGCTGAAATGTACGACCACCATAAATTAAATTTCTCTTTGTCAAATTCTGTCGAATGACATTTTGTTTTGTTTTGATAATGCCATCATCTAAATCAGCTCCTGGTGTAATGATTTCTCTGCTTTCTTTTGAAATTTCACTAGGTTCTCGACTGTTGGTCATGACTACATCAAAATCTTCAACTTTACTTTTCTTCGTCATAACATTCTCAACATATTTATTCTTGAGAATTTTTACTTTTGGTCCTTTACGGCTCTTCTCAGTTCCAATGTCATCTTCAGTAATGGCAACATATTCTTCACTATCAGTTTCAACTTCATCATCCCCAAAAGTAACTTGTTTACCCTTGCTAGATTTATCCACTAGAGGCCTTTTCTTCTGATTCTTTGGATGTAGTTTTGTAGCATCATCAATTACTACATTTTGCTTGTTTTCCATATCTTCTTCTAACACTAAGTAAAAACTGCTAACAACTTTCATGATATCATGCTCTATGAAATGAATGCCTCCCAACCTAATTGAACAACTTTCAACAAAATTTTGCCAAACAAAATATCATATGTCAATAAAAACAAAGTTAAAAAAAATATAGCAAGAAACTTTCAAGAACACAAAATACAAATATAAATAACAATACTTACGATGTTTTGTGTCATCTCATTTACGATTTGTTTACACAACTTTGTAGATACCTCTCTCGTGTCATACAATGAATATGATAGTCGGTATTTAATCCTTTCATGTGACTTGGGTGCTTTTGTAAGTATGTAAACAACTTCAGTGTCCGGTACCAAACACATATCTATGACTCTTCCCATCACCTCAAAAATTCCATTATCATTCGGTATATCAATAAATAGATATATATTCACATTTGTGCTTTCTCTTTCTTTCACATACCAGATTCTTGATGGAAATTTCACCTCTTTCGAATTCTTACAGTTTGAAATCATCTTCTTATCACTTGAGGCACTTGAAAGATTTGTAGTCATGAGCTCAGGTGTTTGTTCACCAATGTTTCTTGAAGATGCACCTTTAAGAGTCTTTGGTCTAGAAAGATTCACTGAAATTTTCTTTGATGGCATTTTCCTGAAAAATAGAAACACATAAATCAGTAAATAATACAAACATATTAACTTAAATTAACAACGAAAATATATCATATTTTTTTTTATTTGTATGATTAGAATCGCCTTGCTAACGCAACCCCCCTCACCCGCCTACCCCGTGACCACCCTTCCACCCATCCACGCCCACTCCCTCACCCACCGCCCCTCACATTCTAAAAGGGTATGCATTAACATTCTAGTGTAAAAAAAGTAAATCACGAATAAAACATTCCAAAATTAACTATGTATATATTATAT
>APFE030077509.1:36300-50964 GCA_000404065.3 Pinus taeda
TTGATGCTCGATGTGATCTTTCACTTCTTGAACATTTTTCTTCTTGATATGTCCTTCTATCTTGATAGTTTGAGGAGTGGTAATTCCAACCAATGAATTACAAGATATGGTTGTATTCATTTCTTCTTTCTCGATGTGATCTTTCACTTCTTGCACCTTTTTCTTCTTGATATGTCCTTCTATCTTGAGAGTTTGAGTGGTAATTCTTGCCAATGCTTTACAAGATATGATCTAATTCATTTCTTCTTTCTCGGGGGTTGGGTCCTGGCATATATCCTCTTTATCTGATGTTTCTTGACCCTTTTCTTCCTCCTCTTCATACTATATGTAAAATAATTTCTTCTCAGCACACTTATGACCTTTAGTGCATTTGCTATCACAACTGTAACAAACCCTTTTTCTCTTTTTTCTTCCAATTGTTGTGGTGTAACCCTTGTAGGTTGTGGAAGGCTAGGAGAAACAACACTTCCATATTTATAGTTGTGAGGGGTAGACTTCCTTGTTGCCATAATTTTACTTTCCACTATATAACAAAGCCCTTTTACTATTTCCAATTGTTGTGGTGTTACTCTAAAAAAGGTGTTGCTCTTTGTATTCTCATAACATGCTGTCATTTCCTCCGTGAAAATTAACCACGTAACAAGTTGTTTATGAGAGCAAAGCCCTTTATACCATAAAAATTGATCCAGATCTAAATATGAAGATGCAACACATACCTTTTGTAACAGTGGTACACCATGTAGATCAAAATACTGCTCCATCTGAAATATCCAATTTACCGTATCCTTGCCATCAAACTTCCCCATCTTTCTTTTTCTTGATTTTAGGAGCTCGATCTTGAAATGACTATAACTCTGTACTTTCAGATCTTTAAGTTCTGAAATTGTGACTTGTAGTAGCCCTCTATGTCTTCTTTCCAATGCCACTAGTCTAATCCAAATTAGATTCTCCAAGTAAGAGTTATGCACAATCTCCCAAGATGACCTGATTATATACCTTTCCAGAAGAGCGAACTTATATGAAGTGCCACGTGTCACTGTTTAGACCTTCGGCTCTGAAAAATATATACAAGAAACTACAGTCCATCCTCTTTCTATATCTTCTTATAAAATTTCAATTCGATGCTCAGAGAGAAATTTATGATTATTTTCCCCAGGTCACCTGTTTGGACGTAATTCAGGAGTCTACAAAAAGACCAACTTCCTCAAATCATATCTCCACAAATATAGCACGAAAAGCTTTGAAATTCGGACTCAAGGTCCAGTGCGATTTCATCTCAAATGGGTCTTTTTTTTGCTTTTGAAACATCATAGAAAAAGAAAATTTATAGCGAAAATTCCACGATGACCTATTTTGAGCAACGAAACCCTAGAATCCAAAGCTTTGATACCAAATGTTATGAAACTAGCTCACAAAAAGATAGAAAAGATAGATCAATGCCTTAGAATTCATCCTCTTCGAGGGGGAAACCTCCTTTACATTACATAAATGAACAATTCGTCAATGATACAAATGAAAATACCTCCTTTCTTTATATAGAGTCTAAGGGGTCATAATATAATCAAAGTCGACATAACAATAATAATGTAAGGGCATAATAATAACAATAATGGGCTTCTATGGGGCACAATAGTAAGAATATGGGCACTATATGGGTACATCAATATAATTAGGGGGTTGTACTAATAACAATAAAGGGTTACACTAGTAGTATAGTGGCATAACATACTTTGGGTAAATACACCAATTCTTCTTTTCACAATAGAGACAGTTGAGCAGAGGCTATTCTAGAGCGAGTCCATTCAGATTTGTGTGGACCATTCTCGACAGCATCCATGACAAACACATGTATAATGTTATATTTGTTGATGACTTTTCTCGAAAATGTTGGATATTTTTCATGTAGAAAAAGGATCAAACCTTCACAAATTTTTGTGAGTTCAAATCATTGGTGGATAAAGAGTCAGGAAAGAAGGTCAAATCTATACAGAGTGATAAGGATGGTGAGTATGTCTCAAATGAGTTTAAGAATTTATGTGCAACGGAAGGGATTAAATGGGAGTTGACGACACCCCATAACCCTCATCAGAATGGAGTGGCCAAGAGGAAGAACATAAGCATAGTAGGGGCAGTGAGGGTGATATTGCATGATCTGTGCCTCCCACTACACTTGTGGGTTGATGCATGCAACAGAGTGGTTTATTTGTAGAACCGTAGCCTGCATCGGATACTTGGGATGAAGAAACCAAAGGAGGTTTATTCTAGTAAGAGGCTAGATGTTGGTCACTTCAGGATTTTTAGGACGTTTGTATATTTCCATGTGACCAAAGATACACAGAAGAAGCTTGAGCCTACAGCAGAGTTTGGGATATTTATGGGGTATACTAATACACCTCACAACTATCGGGTGTACTTGTCGACCAGCAAGATGACAATGGTTCGCAGGGATGTCATATTCAATGAGGAGAAGGCCATGTGATTTTCCCTTGAGAGGGAGATTTAGCTACATGCTTTGAGGAGATTTTATCTCCTAAGGTTGAGGAGCCTCAAATTGATGTGGAGAAACCACATCCATAGGATTCGAGAGTGGAGACATCCACTCAGGCAGAGTCTTCTAGAGATGGAAAAAAGCACACCAAAGAGGTAGATAGATTTATGTCGGATGCTAGAGAGAATGTGGGAGCACCCACATTACATCACAGACAGAGGAGGTCACCTGATAGGTACACTAGATACATGGCTCTTATGAGCAGATGTGTTGTGGCAGAGCCATCTGTTGGGCCTTGAAATTGTCATTCACTTCCATTACATTTTCACTTATATTTCCATATTGTCACCTTCACTTAACCTCTATTTCATTACATTTACCTCCATTTCATTACATTTACCTTACCATTATCATTATTGGGTCACATTTATGTTTTTCCAAACTTTGGATTCTTAGCATTTTTAAATGAATTTATGGTTAAAAATTAGAAAATAATGTGCATATGCTTATACCTAACAAGTGGGATGAGATTTTTGACATGTAGAGGTCAAAAGGAAGCTTCCAAAAAACCTTTATGTGGCCTCCCAAAAACAAATTCGAATTTGAGTGGAGAAGATCATGGGATCATAAGGATATGTGTCTCATTTCCTATTTGTATTGAAACTCTAAGAAGACGTGTCTTATCATTTCCTATTTTGATTGTAACTCTAGAGATATAGGATGAGATTCATGGACTCTCATTAATGAGATAGCTTCTCATATTTTTGTATAAATAGGGGAAGTTTTCTCCTATCAAGGGGGAAAATTTGAGGAAAATAAGCGGAAGAATTATAGAATGATTTGTAACAAGGCTTGAAATGGAATGGGATGTAAAGTGAAGAGCTATTGATGTAATGATATTAGGAGTGTAGATTTCCATTGTGTAAAGTTGTGGGTTTATCAATAAAGAAGGTTTTTTTCTATTATTGAATTTTAGAATGTGAGTTTTGTGAGTTGGAATGCTATCGGACAATGGAAGGGCCCCCATCAACCATGTGCATCCCTTTGTAAATTTGTAAGATTAATTAGGTTTTTTTACTTTGATTCATGCAAATAGTTTAGCTTTCCATTGCAAATGTTATTTTATTTTTCAAATGTAGATTTACCTTATTGTGTAATTCTATTTTTCCTAAGAGCATCTAAAGAAAGTAGTGATTTATCTATTTTCTAAAATTGGATTGCTTGAAGCATTAGAGGATACAGTGACTTAGTTTTCTTTCACATGTCTTTACAATGCTTTCTTAGATTCAGCTTTACATTCACTGTTTAACCCTATGTTTTTCAAAGAGCTTCTCAAGAAGGTAGCATTCAGCTTTCCAATATTAGTTGCTTGAGGCATTAATAATAAAATGTGATTTTGTTTCTTTCCTTATGATTTTTTCATGCTTTTTAGATTAAACTTTCATCTATTGTGTAATCTCATGATCAACAAGTCCAAGAAGGTTTTTCTTACAATTTGGGTTGCCTAAGAGGCATTAGATCACATAGTAGGTGCAAGTTTTCATTTCCATGCTTTTATGATGCTTTCTTATATCACATCTAGTGTATACTCAATTTCTTAAGTCATTTCAAGAAGATGATTTCGACATATTCTTATATTGAATGTTCACAATAGTATTTGAGCATGCAGTAGATCATAGTTGTTTTTATATTGCTTGCTTTCATTTCATAGAATAGGATTAGTTTTATTTTTGATCAAGAGTTTTCAAGGATAGGATAGGAAGTGATTTCATTTTCATCTTATCAATTAATACAATTGTATCTATAATACTGCTCTATTTTTCATAGACAAAACGTCGGCCTAGATTAGACTAACCATTCAATTTTTTGATTTGATTTTATGCAAATTAAGTTAGTTGAAGTACATTTCATTTTCTTCCTTCTTAGAAATCAGTTTTTATATTAAACATCCATTAGACTTAGTTGATAATTGACACTTAACATCCATTAAAATCATTAGGCATAAAAGACAAAACCCTCAAAACAATACAAAAACATACTCAACGAAGTAAGAAACAAGGTTAACTAAGCACATATTGTGCACCACACTTCATCAATTTACTAACCCTGGTCGATAATTTAAGTTAGCAATTTAAGACATTAAATTGACTGAGCATTTTGGCACCGTTGCTGAGGAAGTGTAATTAAGAGACTTTATTTCTTACATCTAAAAAAAAAACGAATAATAATTTCTCGAGTATGCTCTCCTCCTATGCTTTGTGTGATCTAGAGGATCAGAAAAAGAATTTTTATGTCAATAAAGAAAATTAAAACAAAACAAAAATTAAAAATAATAAAACAAAAGAGCACAAACCTTCAAATATACAAACCTTCAAGCACCATGCAGCTACGGCAAATATCTAAGACTACCAACTCGTAGCAAAGACAAAGCTAATTAGAGTTCAGTGGACAAGGTTGAGTTTTAATTCGATTAAAAGAGCAGTTCACTCTCCAATATATATTTTAATTGTGACTGTTAATCATTAAAAACAAAATTCCACTGAATTAATCCTATCCTTACATTGCCCACCATTGAATCGTGTAGGTGTGATGTGGATAGTTGATCCTTGAAGCACACATACAGTCGTTCTCCCAAACCTTGAAGTTCCTCATTCTGATTTCTGAGTAAGAGGCATCAACGGATCTTTCTTTCTTGAAAGGTTGGACGAGGTGGTGTTGGTGAGAGATGAAGCGATTCAAGAGCAGAATCAATATTTGAAGTTCAAGAAATCCAGAGGCAATTATCTTCGAGTTGATGCATCATAGGGACTTCCAGGCATGTATTATTATGTGAGAATTGATAGTTGAGGCAAAAGCAGTGGTTTCAAAAGCAGTCGTTCGAGATGGAGATGAAGATCCACCAGTTTATGATCCAATTCTGTATCTAGAGTGAGCTAGCCTAGCCACTCAAACATGGCACCTCCACTCTGAATCGAAGCAGCCTTCCAAAACCTATAAATCAGACCACACCAATTGAATTCATAGTGATTCCCAGAAAACGCAGCAGCATAAACACGTGATTTTAAAACACAAATTATGAGCAAATATAGGCGAATTAGAAAAATCCAAGGCATGGGGTTTTTCTGGAATGGGGTGAATTAGGTAACCCATAAATGGTTTTCTGAATTTTAGAACCCTTTTAGCGAATATTATGCTTCTTCGGAGCCTTAGTTTCCAAACTGCGTGAGGAAAACAGATTCTTTTTATGCACGCGGTTTTGCTAGCAATAACACATTTAATTCACTAAGACTTCTAGTCAAACAATGACTCTTGCTCCTCTGCAAAATCAATAGATTTACCCTCCCAATATGGAAAACCTTAGCACGTATTCATATAGGTGTGATTCACACGGGAGTACCAGCTATGATTACTCAAAATGATTTCGTCAAATCGAAACAGGAAGATCCTGTAGCAATCAGTTCTGAAGGATGAGTGAATCTCCAAGATCGATCCGCCAATGGAAAATAAGAAGACGGGAGAAACACTAGATGAATTTTGAAATTGTTATTTCAATATCTTGATCTACGCTAGTTCCAGTTACAAATATTTGTGATGCCAATCATTTTACCGAGCACGGTGCATGAAGTCATCCAACAACAGGCAGTTGACTTATTTTTCATGGTTATTTCTTAAAAATGGATTGTTATCGATATCATGAATTAGACCTAGTATAACACTTTTTATTTTCCTTAATCTGTTTCATTTGACATTCAATTTTTGCGTAAGAATCAAAAAGAAATAAGCTATTTCTTTTTTAACACACTTATGTTCTTTGTGTCTAGTTTTTTTTTGCAAGTTTAGGATGATTGAGTGATCAAAAAGGAGATTAAATTGTGACGACAATTGGTCTTCAAAAGACCAATCTCATGAGAAACATAAGAACAAGTCCATGTCCATATTCATCAAAACCATCACACTTCCCCCCTTTTGAATTATGAATCCAACCAAGCAATTTAAAGCAAGCCACAGTTATTTTTCCCAGCAAGAGTCAGTTGTTCATTTTCTTTCATTCACATACACTTTCCATCTACTCCACAAATAAAAGCAAGAAGCTTACTTTCATGCTTATTACCTATTGTCATTATTATTTTCCATTGTCATCTCCCATTTTCATTTTATATTTTCCTATCTTTTTCATTTTGCAATTAGACCCTGCTTCTATGCAAATTATTGAGTCCATAGTCCTTTGAGTCTAAAATCCTTGCAAAAACACCTTGAGGCTTGCATGCCTTAATGGCAATTCCTCATGCCAACGAACAATGGGAATACATTAATGTCCATTGTTCATCAGGTCTTCTAGGTACTTGACAACAACAAAATTATTCGTACCTAGCAAGATGTGTTTGGGCATATTAACTCTCATTGTCATCAATGGTGAGAGTTCTCGTGTTGACAAGTGGCATCCATTAATGCCCACTAAGTCAACAATTTCCTGCTATGTTTGACATCAGAACATCCATTCACATAGCAGGAATTGCGCCAATAAGTTTTAAAGACATGAAGACTATCATTTTCAACATTTTGGAGCAAATGTAGAAGACATGCAGTTGCGGAATCAGATGACAGCTGCGGAATCAAATAACAGCGGCTGAATCAGATGGCAGTCGCAGAATCAGCGCTATTCCACGGTAGATTCAACAAGTTTTAATAAAAGCAATAAAAAATCATCTTGACTCTTTTCTCCATGACTTGTCCAGCCACTTGAAGAAGATTATGATCAGAATTTTGCAGCCACCACACGTGCAGCTCATCCATTTCCAAAGGGTAAGTTGAGGTATGTCATTTTCTAACTTTTTACAGTAAAATTCCTTGAAAAGCTAGAATGATAATTTTTGGAAAAAAACATTTCTCTTCCTCATCTCATAAAATTGCCAATATCATCAGTTGGGGGGGTGGAATGCATTCATATTCTTATTTTGTTGTATTCATATCACATTCAAAAGCCCACATACTTTCAAAAGATATTAACTATTACATTATTGTTATAAGCATACAAAGGCTTTTCAAAAGTACTAAAAAGATAATTGGATACAAACACAAACATGGTTGTCACACAAGAACCAACTATGATGCAATCCAATAAATATATACTTTGCAACAACAATCAAATTATCGTTATGCAAAGTTAAAAGATAAAAAATGAATGCAACAACAAAATATGGTTGTAACACAAGAACCAACCATGTTACAATTCAACTAAAAAACTTTGCAGAAGTATGAATTTATCAAAATGATATCATGCAAAGTTAAGCCAAATCTCAAGGATCAAAAAGAATTAATGTAATAGATTGCATGAGGACATGCAATAGCTTTAGTTTGGGGGTATGTTGGGCCTCGAAATTTTCATTCACTTCCATTACATTTTCACTTATATTCCCATATTGTCACCTTCGATCCACCGCTATTTCATTACATTTACCTTACCATTATCATTATTTGGTCACATTTATGTTTTTCCAAACTTTATTAATTCTTAGCATTTTTAAATGAATTTATGGTTAAAAATTAGAAAATAATGTGCATATGCTTATACCTAACAAGTGGGATGAGATTTTTGACATGTGTAGGTCAAAAGGAAGCTTCTAAAAGACCTTTATGTGGCCTCCCAAAACCAAATTCGAATTTGAGTGGAGAAGATCATGGGATCATAACGATATGTGTCTCATTTCCTATTTGTATTGAAACTCTAAGAAGACATGTGCCTTATCATTTCCTACTTTGATTGTAACTCTAGAGATATAGGAAGAGATTCATGGACTGTCATTAATGAGATAGCTTCTCATCTTTTGTATAAATAGGAGACGTTTTCTCCTATCAAGGGGGAAAAAATGAGGAAAAAAAAGAGGAAGAATTATAGAATGTTTTGTAACAATGCTTGAGATGGAATGGGATGTAAAGTGAAGAGTTATTGATGTAATGAGATTAAGAGTGTAGATTTCCATTGTGTAAAGTTGTGAGTTTATCAATAAAGAAGGTTTTTTTCTATTATTGAATTTTAGAATGTGAGTTTTGCGAGTTGGAATGCTATTGGACAATGGAAGGGCCCCCATCAACCATGTGCATCCCTTTGTAAATTTGTAAGATTAATTAGGTTGTTTTACTTTGATTCATGCAAATAGTTTAGCTTTCCATTGCAAATGTTATTTTATTTTTCAAATGTAGATTTACCTCACTGTGCAATTTTATGTTTCCTAAGAGTATCTCAAGAAAGTAGTGTTTTATCTTTTTTCTAAAATTGGATTGCTTGAAGCATTAGAGCATACAATGACTTAGTTTTCTTTCACCTGTCTTTATAATGCTTACTTAGATTCAACGTTACATTCACTGTTTAAATCTATGTTTTTCAAAGAGCTTCTCAAGAAGGTACATTCAGCTATTTTCCAATATTGGTTCCTTGATGCATTAAGAATAAACAATGATTTAGTTTCTTTGCTTAGCTTTTGTCATGCTTTTTAGATTAATATTTCATATATTGTGTCATCTCATTATCAGCAAGTCCAAGAAGGTAGTTCTTCCAATTTGGGTTGCCTAAGAGGCATTAGATCACATAGTAGTTGCAATTTTTCATTTCCATGCTTTTATGATGCTTTCTTATATCACATCTAATGTATATTCGATTTCTTAAGTCATTTCAAGAAGATGATTTCGACATCTTCCTATATTGAATGTCCACAATAGTATTTGAGCATGTAGTAGATCATAGTTGTTTTTATATTTCTTGCTTTCATTTCATAGAATAGGATTAGTTTTATTTTTTATCAAGAGTTTTCAAGTATAGGATAGGAAGTGATTTCATTTTCATCTTATCAATGAATACAATTGTATCTAGAATAATGCTCTATTTTTCATAGACACAGTGTCGGCCTAGATTAGGCTAACCATTCAAGTTTTTTATTTGATTTTATGCGAATTAAGTTAGTTGAAGTACATTTTCTTTTCTTCCTTCTTAGAAATTAGTTTTTATATTAAACATCCATTAGACTTAGTTGATCATTAACACTTAACATCCATTAAAATCATTAGGCATAAAAGACAAAACCCTAATAGCAATACAAAAACATACTCAACGAAGTAAGAAACATGGTTAACTAATCACATATTTTCCACCACACTTCATCAATTTAATAACCCTGGTCGATAATTTATGTTAGCAATTTAAGACATTAAATTGACTGAACACCATCTTCCTTTAAGGAAGCAGTGCAGCAACCGATTTGGGTTGATGCCATGGTGGAGGAGTATGACTCCATAGTTTATAATAGTGTTTGGGATGTGATCCCGAGACTGGAGGATAAGTCTGTGGTGAGCTCCCATTGGCTTGACAAGGTAAAGCAAGCTGCAAATGGTAGTGTGGAGAATCATAAGGCTAGATTTGTGGCTCGTGGATTTTCACAGGTAGAGGGGATTGATTATGATGAGACCTTTGCTCCTGTTGCAAGGTACTCATTGATCAGATCTAGATTGGCACTATTAGCACAGATGGGTTGGAAGATACATTAAATCGATGTAAAGGAAACCTTCCTCAATAGCATGACTGAGGAAGAGGTGTACATAGAGAATCCTGAAGGTTTTGAAACCTTCAACAGTGAGTCGCATGTGTGCTAGCTCAAGAGAACATTTTATGGGCTGGAGCAAGCACCTCATGCTTGGTACACCAAGATACACAACTACTTCACCAATTTGGGCTTCACGAAGAGTGAAGAGGATGCGAGTCTATACCACATAGTGGTGGAAGGTAAATTGTTGATCATTGTACTTTATGTTGATGATCTCATACTGACAGGTGATGGTCAGTTGATCAAATCTTGCAAGGAGGACCTTGCTATAGAGTTTGAGATGAAGGACTTGGGGCTCATGCATTACTTTCTGAGCATGGAAGTATGGCAAGGTGATGGGGAGTTATTTGTGTCTCAAGGAAAGTATGCCAACGAGATACTCAGGAGGTTCCACATGGAGAGTTGCAAGCTTATGGAGACTCTTCTAGCTGGCAATTAGAGGAAGGAGGATGCTACTTCGGGAGAGGTAGTGGAAGCTATTGTTTACAGGAAGATTGTGGTTCATTCATGTACTTGGTGAACACACGATCATATTTAAGCTAAGGAGTTAACCCACTTAATCAAGTGATGGTTAGGCCTACCAAGCTGTATTGGGAAGTGATAAAGCATGTATTGAGATACCTCATGGGAACTTCTCAGTATAGATTATGGTATAGGCGGATAGAGGGAGTGAATATTCAAGGCTTCATAGATGTAGATTAGGCAGGGATTCCATCTGATAGGAAAAGCACATCAGGAGGGATCTTTAGTATTCGGTTAATGACAGTTTCTTGGTACAGCGGGAAACAAAGATTGGTTGCACTCAATTCGATAGAGGCAGAGCACATGGTTGCAAGTGAAGCAGCATGTGAGGCCATCTAGATGAGGAAGATCCTGGTTGGTTTGTTTAGTCGATAGATGGACCTAACAGTGATTTACTGCAATAATCAGAGTTTTATCAAACTCTCTGAAAATCCATTTTTTCATGATAGGTCCAAGCACATTGATATCTGATATCATCCTCTCAAAGATTGTGTATTGAGGCGATCATGTTGTTAGAGTACATTCCCATGGAGGAGAAAGATGTTGACATTTTGACAAAGGCATTGTCAATATGTAAATTCAAGTTTCACAGAGACAGGATTGGGGTAGCAAATAATCCCTTTGTTGTTGAGAGGGAGTGTTGAGAAATGGCACAAAGAAATTCTAGTTTAATTTGTCCTTGAATTAAACTCAGAATTAAAATTGAATTATATTCTCATAGAAACTTGTAAATATTTAATTAACTTTAATTGACTTAATTAGCTTAGGAATTTCAAATTAGAAGTCTTGTGGAAGTCATGTATATGTTCTCCCTAAATTTTAGGGGTCCAGGATGAGTTTATTTGAGTTATAATTAGATTAACTCAATTTACTAAGTTATAGTCAGTTAAATTAGTTCTAATCATTTGTGGAACTAATAGAGGACTAACAATCAATTGGTGCATTGGTGCATCCACAAGTGTTACTCTAGTTAACTAAAGATTCCCTAATGAGAAACTCATGCATCTCAGCTTAGAGAAAGACCCAGTTGACACTAGAGTGCAGGGACAATGTATTATCAGTTTTATGATTTACTGAGTTGTAAATATCATGCATGCAATCAGACAAGGACCTATGTTTGGATTCTTTAGTTTTGGAAGCATGAATTCCCTTTAAATACAAGCTATTCATCCAATGAATTGTGCAAGGAAATAAGGGCTTGGAAGGTAGTGGAAATTGGCTAAGTGCTAGCTAATAGTGGCCTTGTGAGGTAGAGAGTTGAGCATACTTGTGCGAAATTGTTCTTGTGAGAACAAGCTTTGTATATTCACTCATATATCTTATTTAATGCAATATAGACAGGCAGGGTTTTGAGAAGTGGCTTTCCTCGAGAAAACTTGTTGTGTTATGTGTCATTGATTTGTCTTCTTCTTGTTCATATTGTTTTCATCGATCTATTGGCTTACGCTAGTTGAAAGTAGAAGTAGATTATTGTCCTGTGCTTTAGTAAATTGCATGAGCTTGTGAATCTATAGGAAGTTCTACACAAACTTTAGCAGGTGATTGTAGCCAATCTAGTGGACCATTTCCAATGCCGACAGTTCCAGGAAGGAGATATTTTCTTTCTCTCACTTTTCATAGTTTCCATTTTTCATTTTATGTAATTTTTTAGATTTCTCAACATTTTAGTGTATATGTTTTTTCCCTAGGCCCATCACACCCTCTCTGTATCAAAAGGTGCACTAGACCTACCTGATTCACACTGGGAAGAGTGGACCAACGCACTGTTGGGCAATTTATTGTGCTTAAATTGCTGCATTAATTATCGACCAGGGAAACTCGTAAGCTTTTGATGATGCCAGCACTATATGTGCAGGAGTAGGCAACTAATTCTATGTCTAGTGAAATTAATTAAGATTCAATACAATATGCAAGGGAAGAGGCTCCTAACTAAGGAGATCCTGGTTGTCCTTCCCTACAGTATCATAGAGAAATCATAAAACAAGAAACTTAAAATGCAAACAAGAGGATGAACTTTAATTGTTGTTTAGATTCAAAGAGAGAAAGACTAACTTAGTCTCTTGTTTGTCCTCTCTTGTACTAATCCAAACTAAACTAAAATTCATCCATAAGCGTAAACTAAATGAAATAACTTGAAACATAAAAGCAAAAAGATGAATTCCAATTACAAATCAAATAGAGAGAGAGAGAGTCTAACTTAGACTCTTGGTTGTCCTCTCATATGTTGATAAGATTCTAATTGAAAATTCATTCATCAAACCAATCCTCAAACATCAAACATCTAAGCAATTAAATAAAATAAGATCTAATATGAAATAACAAGTTTCTTTGCTCCTTCTAGAGTGAGCTCAATTCTCCTAGGCACAAAGTGACAAGCCATTCCATATACTACATTAAGATAACTTCTATCTAAAACTACATAATGGAAAACTATTTCTAAAACTACATAATGAAAATATATGTCAAATGAAGCTTTATTCCATCATCAATTGGATACAATGCTCTAAGAGTCCTCCCTTTGGAATGGAGGAGGTACTCCTATTTATACAAAGACTATGATAACAACCTCATAAATGTAAACCCACTATTCTCTCCTTTGACCCACATATTTCTCAACCAATGGTGACACATAACCCTATCTTCCATGATCTCCTCCATGAGGTCCATGATCTTCTCCATGAGGTTCATGATCTTCTCAAATTCGAATTTGAGCATAGAGTGCCACATAAGGATGCATTGGAAGCTTCCTTTGTACCTACACATGTCAACAAACTCATTCTAATTGTTAGGTATAAGTCTAAGCATTTTATTTTCTAAGTTTTAGCCATAAATTCACTTAAAAATGTTAAGAATTAATAAACTTTGAAAAATCATAGTTATGAGGTAAACATAATGATATGGAGGTGGAATGGAGGTGACATGAAGGTAAAATGTGAAGATATAAGTGAATAATGGAGTGAAAATAGGGATGATTTTGAGGCCCAACATCTCCCCCAAACTCAAGATATTGCATGTCCTCATGCAATCAATGGTATTGCATGTCCTCATGCAATCTATTATTACATTACTTTTTGAGCTTTGGCTTAAACTCTGCATGATATCATTTACATAACTTTTGCAAAGCATTATTTTGATGAATTACAACTTGGTTGGTTCTTGTGTTTCAACCATATTTTGTTTGTTGCATTCAATGTATGATCTTTGCATATTGATAATGTGATTTTTGTTGCAGAGTATTTGTGTTGGAATGCATCATGGTTGGTTCTTGTGTAACAACCATGATTGTGTTGGCATCCAATTACTTTTAAATATTTTTGACAAAGCCATTTGTATGCTCATGTAATAGTAAATATATTTTGGAGGTAAGTGGGGTTTAGAATGTGGATGTTGTATGAATGTGACAAAGTATGTATGTAAAAACAGATGGTTTGGAAAGGAAGTGAAGTTTTTCCAAAAATTATTATTCTAACTCTTCAAGGAATTTAATGGTTAAACGTTAGAAAATATCATACCTTAACTTACCCTTCCAAAAATGGATGAGAGTTGTGCATGTGTGACTGCAACCTGTTGTGAAAATGGTGGATAAAAGATGGATATGTATTGTCGTATCAACTACTGGATCCTCTGCTACTAGATGAAAAATCTGAGGAGTCTGTTGAACATGGCTGAAAGTTGTATCTGCTGCTGGATGATGAATCTGATGAGTCTGCTGAATATGGCTGAAAATCTATAAGGCTTGGAAGGTATACAAAATATATAAGTTACATTTTCCTCCCAGCCTTATTTATTGACTTGTCCTCAAGTGAAATACAATGTATACAATGAATGGAAATACAACAAATGGAAATTGGCTTCATCTGCTGCAAAATATGGGTCTTCAAGTCTTCAACGCTTAATTGCACAAATCTTACTATGTGATTAAATGTGTCGATGTCGAACATAGTAAGAAGTTGTTGACTTAGTGGCCGTTAATGAATGCCCCTAGCCAACACAAGAACTCCCACCATTGATTCCAATGGGAGTCAGGATGCCTAACACATCTTGGCAGGTACGAATAAA
>APFE030077520.1:20024-30982 GCA_000404065.3 Pinus taeda
TATCGCTTGAAGCTCATGAGTAGAACTAGTTATAAATGGTACTTTTATCTCTTAACTGTTTCTATTTCCTATGTTAAAGTGATATTTAAATTCAGTTATTTATATGTTAATGCTTGAATGCTTGAGTTATCATTTGGCACTTTTGTACGGTGATAGCTATTTATTTGTGCTTAATATATGAGTAGCTTACTGTGTGATATGTTTTTCACAATTGTTTCACCTAACATTTTATGTGAAGTGGTTTATCTAAATTGAATTCTTTTCTTATAACAGTTGAACGATCTTTATTACCGATTGTTATTCGAAATCATTTTAGATCGCATAGCATAAAGGTTATACCCCGGGTTAGTATATATTTAGATGTTTTTGCTTTTTTAGAATACAATTGCATATCATTAGATTAAAGTTAGAATTAGAAGCATCTCAATTAGAATCTTTTAAAGCTAGGAACATCAATCAATCTTACACACACACACAAATTGGGAAACTGGTCCCATTATCCCCAGTTGGACCCGCTATACCAAACGGAAAAGGAGTTGTCAACCAAGGTCCGGACCGGGCAGGTATCCCCCTTGTTGTTGAACCAATTTTCGGGGCTTCAACACCCTCCAAAATTCATAACTCTTATTTTATTATTTTAGCTATTATTTTATTATTTTTCCTTAGGAGGCCACTTTTAGGCTGAAATTTCCTCTAATGAATGTCAACATAAGTAGGTCAAAGTTAGACCACCATAAAAAAAATGATACAAATTTGGATGGGGTACCAAATCAAAATTACTAGTGGAATTTTTAGAACATTTTGTTTGGGACAAGGCATAAATACTAATTAATGAAATGTAGAGAAACATTTATAAATCAATTTTACAAATACAACTCGAACATAAATATAATAGAGGAAGACCTCTTGGATTGGGAACCAAAGCATATTTAATGGAAACAACTTTTGTGAGTGAGTTTTGTGGAGCCAATGCCAACATAAATATGCCAAAGGAAGACCAATGGAAATAAAAAGTGGAATAGGATCTAGATAGGTATCTAGAGTGGAATTACCAACAAAATTTGCATATAAGATATTTAAAACATGGCACTAAATTAGATCTAATGATGTCATTCATAGAGAAAGTAAAATAAGAGCATCATAGGAGAATTAGCAAAGAATGAAATGTCAAGCAGTGTGACCATATTTGAATTTTGAAATTATGATATTCACCATATGAATTTCCATGGTTCCATCATTTTTGAAGGTGCGACATACTCCTTTTTAATGTGATACCACCATCTTGCATGCCATACACATCAAGGACTAGAGTGATTATTCACAATGGTGGTTATATCTATTAATCAACATTGTATTTAGCACTAATACTAGTGATAGGGATTTTTATGTGTAAACTAAAAAGGGAGGCATTAGAATTTATAAGTAGGGAAGGCAGAGCTAGAATCCAATATCATGCCACATTTATGGTATGGTGGAAAGTGGGTGGAAGTCCTCGACACGGTACTAGCATGGTGCTGGCTAAAGGGCATAATTAGTACCCATTCAAGGCTATATTTATTCGTGTCATCCACATACTTGGTATTGGTTGGGGTAAATTTTCAAATGCCTTGCTTGTATTGTCCACATACTTTGAATTTATCTAAAAAAAATAACATATGTTGTGGTATGATGCTTAGTTAACTATAGAGTCCTGAATCCTAGGGTGAGGCAAGATGGGGAGTTATAGTAGGATTCAAAGCTTTATGTTAGGCTTAATTGAAGGAAAACCATTGACATATCATTACTATAGTTTGGAATAAGTAAGATGAACTAAAGTCTTACCCCTTATGTACACACATTGTGACCACTCTTAGTGCCCATGGGTAACGAAAACTTGTCCTTGATTTCTCTACAACCTAGTATGAGGGCAATGTGTGATTTCGTCTGTGCAGAATGTAGAGTTAACATGTGTCTTTTTAAAATAAAAGTAAAATATTCTCTAAATAGAAAAACAATGTCGACTATAATAAAAAGAAATAATGGATATACGTCGTCGGTATGAAGGAGATGAGGTAAAAATATTTCACTCTCACTCTCAACCATAAGTAAAACATTTCATTATCCATGTGAAGTAACACAATCTTATATTAACTTTAGAGAGATAAAATAACTAAAAGTAAAAAAACCTTATATTTTCACTTTTGAGTGTGAATAGGGTATAAAATTCTTATACTTTTTAAAAATATGTTAATATTAACCATAATAAAATATTTCAATGTAGAAAGGAAAGAAGTAATTGAAATTAAAAAAATCAATTATTCCCTAATAATATTAATAAGAGCGATATATGCAATTCATTTAATTATTAATACAAATACAATATGATATTTTAAAATATATACTAATGATAAAAAAATTTCAATGGAATCACAAATTATTATTATTATTTTTTTAAGAGTGGTTTTGGCTGACGCCCCTCGAGCCTACTGTAAGACCTGACCCCAAGGATTTGGGGAGAATGGACCCCCGTGACATTCCGATGCGAGGCATTCTGATTTTGACCAACTGAGCTAACCCTGGGGCTAGTGAATCACAAATTATATAATATAATATAATAATATATATAATATATTATATAAATATATATATATATATATATATGTAACAAATACTATATATATATTATATAAATTAATTAAAAATATTTTTTTTGGGTTAAAATAATTGGTAGTCTCAAACTATTCTACAATTTGGCCCCTTAATTCACATATATTTTTTGGTCAATTTTTATATAAAATCAAACAATGAAGCCTTAAGTTTGGTGTAGTCTACACATCCAAGTGACCAAGGGATTTTAAAGGCATGAAATATCATTTATAAATTCAAAAATGTAATAACACACACACACACACACACACACAACACAACACACACAACACACACACACAACATATATATAATATATATATATAATATATATAATATATTAATATATATATATATATACTTATATATAATATATATATATATATATATTGGGGCAAGGAGGACCAAAACCCTTAAGCTACAAATCCTATTTCAAGCTTTACACTCTAAAAAAGTTTGCACCTCAAAATATTTGATCCTTCTTGACATTTGTGAATCTATCATGGGGCAAGGAGGACCAAACCCTTAAGCTACAAATATTTTTTCAAGTTTTGCACTCTAAAAAGTTTACACCTCAAAAGATTTGATCATTCTTGACACTTGCTTGATCCATGATTAAGATAGATCTATATTGGTGTAAGACAAACAAATTCTCACTAAAATTACATAAAGTTGAATTGTATGTCAATGTAGAATAGATATATTAAAATAAACTCTTTTAGAAGTGTAGTTAAATAACTTTTACTTGTATGTTTTTTTGAAAAATTGGAGCTATGCAATAATTATGTCCATGTGGAATAAATTTATTGAAATGATTTTTTTTCAAAATTTAAAGGTCATATAACACTTGTTTCTATTTAGTCAACCTTTGTCAAAGCATTTACGTTCATGGGATATTAAAGAATACCCTAATCTCACTAGATATTGATAAAAACTTCCCAAAAAAATTGTTGAACCCCAACAATACACATCTATTCCCATTCACATCTCTTATTTCATCAATTCCGTAGTTTCTTCCGTGTTTTCTATCTTTTATTTATTTTAAATCTCCACAAACGTCACCGAATCTATTAGCGGTCTCGTCATTCAACAGTTGCAGTAGTATGGATGATTTTTCACCATTCAAAAAAAAAAAAAACAAGCAAACAAACAAACAAACTTATTATAAAAGCTAGAGGAATATAATAATTATCTTTTTATATAGATATTTATAATTGCGTTGAGAAGTGTTTTTTATAATCTAGTAGGAAGGAAATGTGTGATTTTATATGTGCTCAATCTCGATTTGGCACGTGTCATATTTTTAAATTAAAATAAAATAATTTTTGAATAAAAATACACAGTTTGCTATAATAAAAAATGAATATACCTATTTGGTTAGTTTTGATTAGCTAACTCTGCTAGCTATGTTAGTTGACATTACAACCTAGTATGCAAATGTAAAAGTCCTTCACTCTCACTCTTAGCCATAAATAAAATATTTAGATATCCATATGAAGTAAGATAATTTTATAAAACATTTAGAGAGATAAAATAATTATTAATAAGAAATCTTATATTTTCTCTTTTGAATGTTAAAAATGTATAGTTCTTATAGTTTTACTATAAATAGAGAGAGAGGGATGGAGATCAACAAAAAAGTAGTTGAAAAAAAAAAAAATCAACTACAAAATTAATATGTTGCATTTAAAATGTTAATAATAATAATACAATTAGTCTGACAGTTGGTTTAATTACAATTTTGACATACATTTTATTTCTTAAAAATAAATATTCTTGAAGATTTTTACACAATGGAAGGAGCTTTGGAAACCTTTGTGGCAGACCCTAGCTGTTCAATCTTCGCTTTGGTTGCAGCTCTCTTATGCATATTGTTTAATGGTGAATCCCTATGATTTGGCAAAAAAAAAAAAAATTGTGGGAAGTATGGTTGTCAATCAAGCTGGCTTTTCTTCGGTTTCGTACAACTTTATGCTGAAATTTGGTTCTATTTTCCCAGTGATTCAAGAAATTTCTTCCCTCAATGTTCCTATGGATGAGGAAGCTTTCTGTTGTGAAAAATATTTTTCACAAAATGGCTTGGTTCAGAGGTTTAATGGGTACTGGTCACGGCTAGTCAATCTGCATAAATGGATCTCTAAGACTTGGAAGCTCCTTTTGACACTTGAACTGAATATTTACCCTGTGGCTTGGGGTTTCTTCACTATGGTTTTTGATAATATTGAGGGCAAGAAGGCCATCTGTGAAGTTGGGTCATGGTTTTGGGGGAGTACTAGCCTCTTCATGTAGCCCTTGACTCCCACTTTTGATCTGGTAATGACATCAATCTCCACAATCCTAGTTTGGGTAAGGCTTTTGAACCTTCCCTTACATTTTTGGAATCATACATTGCTTTCCTCCATTGGGAATGTGCTAGAAAAGTTTTATCACCATTATCCTAAAACAATTTTTTTTACAAGACTACTTATGCACGTATTTGTGTGGAGATGGATTTCAACAAGGGTTTTCTCACAGAGATTAATTTGATGGCTCCAAACTATGTTTGGGTCCAAAAGCTCAACTATGAAAATGTTCATTTCAGTGTAGAGCATGCTATGAAATGGTGCATGTAATTAAATATTGCCCCAAATGTTCTCAAAATAGTAAAGACTGGAAAAAACACCAAAGGCCCAAATGGTGGGAAGGAGTGCAAGGAGATCATGATACAATATTCAAAGAGGAAGAGCTTTAGGACAAGAAAGAAACAGAAGACAAGAAGGAACCACATATAGTCAAAGAAATCACATCTACGACAATTAATCTAAGAAGGAAAAATGGCTTGCCAATATGGGTCCTTCAGTTGCTAGAAAGGATTCCATAGGTGCAGAGCTAGTGGAAAAACAACAATCTCTCATGGAAAATGGATTCCCTTTGGATGCCACAAGGAATATCGTTGAAAAGGAAACTTCTTGGGTAAATCATGCAAATGAGGAAGATTTCAAGAATATTATCGTGCACTTGCCAAAGATCGATCCGACGAAGTTTGCAGAAAATGCAGGTTGGATTCAAGTTGGGAAGAAAGGAAAAAAAAAATTACAAAGAAAAACAAGAATTCAAATTGCATCAAAATAAAATTAAAGGAAAAATAGAATGTAAATGTGTCTATATTTTGGAGATTTTTTGGAAAAAAAATTAGTTGGAAAGGGACTGAAATTTTTGTGTCATAGGGATCTCACTTGAGGCTTTGGATTGAGCCTTGGTGCTCAATCTCAAACTCGTAAGGAAGATTAGAATATGTAAAGGTTTTGGCCTTGTAACCCAGATTTTTTTAATAATACAAATATCTACCTGTTTCGTTTAAATTAATAATAATACAATTCAATTGTAGGTCATTAATAAAAAAAATGTCAATAAAAAAATTATAATATTAAAATGTGCGTTTTATGTACAATTTGGTTATAATGAAATATCTCATTACCATGTAAGCAAATAATTTCAATGTTAATTATATATATTAATGTAGTAAAAAATATTTATATATATAAGCAATTGGAACACACACACACATATTCAATGTTCTCTCTTCTCTCTTCTTCTCTCTCTCTCCTTCTTTTATTATTTATTTTATTATATTATTATTTAGCCCATTTTCAAGTATATTTTATAGTCAATTTTGTCTAAAATCCAACAAAGATGTGTGTGTGAAGAGAGAGAGAGACCGATCACAGCGCTATCAAGCACGAAGCACCGAGAGAGATCAAATCTCTCAAGACGTAAAAAAATCAAGTTTTGCACTATAAAAGTGGTTTGCACCTCAAAAGATTTGATCACTCTCGACGCCTACTAGATATGTGGTTAAGATGGATCTATACTGGTTATATTTGTGTAGAGACATAGTATAATGGACTTAATTGAGTTTACTTTAGATGATTGGGAGGAATGATTGTTATACTCTATATTCAAATTCAATTCTCACAAGTGGCATGTTGAGCTTATATCAAGTATATTGTTGTAATGACTTGGAGCTTTCTTGTTGATCGACTTGCACCTTGAATATTCTAAGGTTTTCCTTAAGAACCATCACCAAAATGAAGAAAAGTACTCAAGGGCATTGTCAAGGCATTTTGACCTGAAAGAACAAAACAATTATACATATTTCCCATGTTAGAGTAGTTAGGTACAAGTTTTTCCTCTTATGTAACTTTTTTCCTAATTAATCCTCACTATATTATGTCCTTACCTCCTTAGTAGCCAGACATATTTGAATATACTTTGTTTAAAGGAAAGTTTAATTTATTTTATTTTTAATTTTATAATCCAAAATACTCATTTGAAATATATCTCATTGTTGTTGTCACTCAATTCAAACTTAAGATTGTTATATATTTTTCTATCAACAAGGATAAATACAATGCATAATAAGTGTCAATGATGCACAATAGGTAAACTTACAATGTCATGGTACCAAGATGACATCGTGTCCATGAAATTCCTTTAGATTCCCTTGTGGCCTTAGTGTAGACTCATCAAAGTCTTGCACCTTGGCATCACATAATCTTTTGGGAACTCCCAACATCCTCGTACCTTGCCAAAGTGTTTTCTAAATAAATAATTAGACATGTGAGGTAGAGGATAATCTCACCTCTTTTTTGTACTAGGAAGGGACATAACATGTATAACAAAGTTATGTTGATGTGTTTTGAGGATTTATGAACAATAATGGTTGTATATGGAAGATGAGGGAGTTTGTTGAGTAGAGAATAAAAGTCAATATGGAAGAAAGTTCCATTCATGGTTTGAAATAGGTGTTTTCTAAGACATTCGTTGTTCCTTTCACAAAATGAAATTACCAAACAAAGAGTATGACAACATCATGGATTAAGTTATTGAATTGAGTTGAGGAACATTTCCTAGCTTCCACAAGGCTTGCAAATCTTGAATATTGACTTCAATCTAGACAAAGAGTGAATTAATATAGTATGACATATCATTGGGAATGTTGAATGAGAATGATGAGTACTGTGTATGTTGAAGGGCCAATCATTCTCAATAGTTTTTCTCATATATGTGCTCCTTGTCTTATAGTTTCATAATTTCGATTGATGGCTCACAATGTTGGTCATATCAATTGATTAACATTGTATTTGGCACTCATACTAGTGACATTTTTCATTTAATGCTAGTTAGGGAGGGAGGCACTAAAATTTTTAATAGCAAAGGTACTGTTGGATCTATTATCATGGTCTAGATGTAATATGGTGCTTGCATGTTGCCACAACAACAAATGCTAGGTAGAGGGCAAAGCTAGCACCCATTAGGGGACTATATTTATCCTTGTTATATAGTATATAGTATATATATATAGTATATATATTATATATATATATATACATCATATTTAACTTATTAAATGTGTGTGCACGTGGCATGTGGACGGATGTTGTGATTAAGATTATTGATTGAGTCAATAATGTTCATGTATCACCCACAAACTTTGAAAATTTATGTAAAAAAACACTAATCTTGTGGCATGATGCTTATTTATCTATAAGCTCCTAGATCGAAAAGTGAGACAAGACAAAGGAGCTATAATAGGGGTTAGAGCCTTGGGATAGGTCTAATTATAGGAAAACCATTAACATGTATCAAATTTTAGAATAAATAAAATCGACTAAAATCCTACCTCATATATGTACACACTTTGATCATTCCTAAAATGATTGAGTAAACAAAGATCAATCCTTAAGATAAAAAAAATAAGCTATCACATAACATTAATAATATAAATATCCAAATAATTTCAATATAAAAAAAATAAACCCCTTATTAAATTCTTAAAAAATATGTTTTTTTAAATTTATTTAATAAAAAATTAATATTAAAAAAATAAAATAATAATATATATATTAAAAAATTTAATCCACCCATTATAATAAAATATAAATTAATAAAAATATAAACAAAAAATAATAAAAATCAAAATTATTTATTTTTATCATACTACTAATTTTAATTATTTTAATGTTATCCCACAAATATAATTAATTATAATTATACCATTTTAATTACTCAATACATAACCATATCCATAAAACCCACTTTTCCCACTTTATTCAATTTAATAGAATGTGTCGGCATTTAAGCAATTTTCCCGACTCATACAATAATTATTGATTTTTCTTCTCATATTTAGAATTAATCAACATTGGGTTATAAGAATACAAACGTTTGGTCGATATAAAAATGTTAATTTGATAAATAAATAGATTTTACTAAAACTTAAATTAAGAATAAATCTAGTGGAAAGTGAAAGTGATGGGTAACCATTTTTATATCATGTGAATTATACTAGCAATTGTTTCAAAAGGTATAAAGAGAGGTCGATAAGATTATTAAATTGGAATGGTTGAATTTTTCTAGAAGAGATGTTGGTTCAAGCCTAAGGGATGAGCAATTTGAGCTGGCTAAAGGCTTTCTAATTGTTTTTTATTATGGTAAAATTATATTGATAATTCATTGGTTTTACTTTCAAAAGCTTGAAGGAATTTGAAGAGCAGGTATAGAATTGCTTTGTGGGATTTGATTCCAAAATCATTGATTTGTAAATACATACTCAATGAAATGTTAATTGGTTGAAACCCTACACAAATGTTTGATATAAGCAAATAAGCTGAAAATGTTGAAAGACTTAGACCTGCTTGGGACAAGCATAATCCTTACTCCACTCCAAATAAGAGTTGCAGTATACAGATTAGGATACTATGCAGGAAAGCATGCCTTATGAACAAAAAAAGCAAAAGATAACAGTGTTTTAATTGCCATATGCAAAGCTTTCACAGATTGCCCCATGATAGCATAAAAGGAACTAACAATATAAAACACACATTCATAACAACAAAGGTAAAAGAGCAGCAAACATGCATTCATCCAAAAAATTGTAGCGGGGAAATAGCCAAATAGTATATATCTTCTTCCATTAATCTTAGAATTTAATAATAGTGTGGTGACATTTAAATGGGGGTTATAGTGGTGGGTATTGCTAAATTCTGTCACCACACTATTATTAATGCATGTCACCACACTATTAGTATTGCTAATTGCAATGAGGGTTATGATTCAGAAATCACACTATTAGTATTGCGAATTGCAATGGGTTATATTTCCGAAATTATTGTATAATAATAATAATAATAATAATAATGAATATATTATTTTTATGTTTTATTTAAAAAATCACGAAAAAAACTAAATAGCATGAAATTGATATTTGATTTAAAAACTCTAAAATGTCCGAACACTCGCTATGGAGATGACTGGCTGTTGATTAAACTCACATTGTGATAGTGATTCATTCGAAATTCAAGAGAGTGTTGAGCTTGGCTTGCGCCGGCAATGCCATCCTCGGCTTCTTGACGCCAATTTCGCCTAATTTCTTGGTTTATTTGATAACAACATATTTGAAATGACGGCGATGCCCATCTTCTTGATGCTCGTCGAGATTCTCGGTTCGAATCCAATGGAAAACCGGGGAGCAGGAGTGAGCCAAGAAGTTGTGAGTGGCATGAAGCTAGCGTGTAGTCTGGTGGGACCTTTTTATACTTTAAAAATTTACAACAATACTAAAACTAAACTGACATATTATTTCGTTTACATTAGAAACACCTCATAAAAGAATTACATAATAAACTATGACATTAAACTCATCTCGATTCATAGTGATATTTACCAAATCAATGTAAAACCACAATTGCCACAAAATTTTTGTTTTTAGTAATAAACACTTGTGATTAATGTTTATTTAAACAATATATAATTATATAATATTTACTTATCATAAAAAAAATTAATTACATAAATTTAGTATTTTTAAAAATTATTTATAATTTATATAAAATAAAATATTTAAAATAAATTTGATTTATATAATGAATTCAATACTAAACAAAAATCGAATTATTTAAATAATATTTATCACAATTAAAACAAATCTCTAACCGATTTCAACATATTAAAAAAAATTTGCAAACATAGGAGAGTTACTTGCATATGAGACTACGAAAAACAAATTCTAAAAACATAACATATGAGACTTACTTGCATATGAGACTACGAAAAACACATTAACAGAAAAAGGAAATTCAAAAAACATTTAATGTGATGATCAATGTCCACTTCAATTTCCTTTTCTGGTCCCACTGATCAAGTTAAACAATAAAACTCACATATTATTCAGTGTTCTTTGAGGAGATCTAATATAATAAGTTCAAGTTAAACAATAAAACTGCGATATAGATTTCCAAACAACATAATCTAATTCCTCCCTAATACACACATATATGATCTTGGCTTAGAGC
>APFE030077531.1:23060-36892 GCA_000404065.3 Pinus taeda
AATGAAACAGAAGCAAAGTTAGTGGCATGGGATCATAATTCAGATAATGAATATAGGATGTCTATGACTTTCATCCAGAGGGTTAGATTTATTCATAGTGAATTTCAAGAAAAATGTGGTGGGGATAGGATATATGTTACTACAGATTTCCGAAAGGAATGTTGTATGGAAATAGGCTATCAAATTGAAGAGAAAACCAATTCAAAAGATGGAAAAGACAACAGAAATAGTGATTTATTTAGAGGTGTTGATAACATTTTCCAATTGGCGTTTAGAACTGGAGATGTTTGGAAGTTGATTGATGAGATTTTTAGCATGTGGGAAGACATTGGCATTAAAAACCAGAGGGTCAAAAAGTCTAAGCCATTGATATGTAGCAACAGTAAATCAGCTCCTGAACTGAAGCAACTTCTAGACGATATGACCATCATGCCTTGGATGGCGATGCAAGCAGTGAAAGATGAAAAAATTGTCAAAACAATATTATCTCGTGTGAGGTCAGGGGAATTATCATTGGAAGAAATGTCTGAAGAATTTCAAAAGTAAGTTTGCTGAATTATTTTTATTTATTTCTAGATTATAGTTATCTTTTAAATAAAACATGTTCTTGGTAGTATTTGTTATAAATATCATTATATTAAATTTTTCTTACTTTATCTATGCAGTCACAAAGTTTACATGAAAATTCAGAAACAAATGGTTAGATTGTTGAATGAAGATAGCTGGGATGATTTTGTACGCAACTATCCAGATTCAAGTTCTACATCAACATTAAAAGCTTTTTGTCTTGCATTTAAAAAAGTATCTTGATTTATAAATTCATTTTTGTTCATTTGTGTACTATTTTTAATTTAAAACTTACACATATATTTGTTGATTTGATAAAAGATGAGGAAGGAAGATAATGGAGCACCAGACAGTTTCAAGACTTTTATTGAAAAAATAAAGATTGAAAGACTGAGGAAGCAACGGATTAAGAATGTTGAACTTCATCCAACTCTTAATCATTTCATTTGGAATGGGCTAGACACTATTCAATATCAAGTAATACAAAGCGACTGTGAAGACATTGCTAAACTCATACTAAAAAGGGATTATGCCCTAGTTATTGCAGATATTCCCCATGGTTTCAATATTCCAAACATTTACTATGATAGTGACCCTTATACTTATCATGCTTTTAATAAAGTGGTTGTGGGATTTGTAGAAGTGACGTCATCACCATTATGGAGATTTGTGACATTTCATTCAGAAACACAACCGGCAATGATATTGTCAAGCTTCAAGGGGAAAACAAATTCAAGGATGCAGCTTAGATGGTAAGACGTTTAAAATGTATATTTGATTAATGTTGAAAAATTCATTTATGTACAAGTTAACTAAACTTTTACTATTTCATGTTACAGGCAAAAGTCAAATCTTCTTAACAATGAAGACCAACAATTTATAAATGACTGTGAGTTCATTCATATTGATAGTTGGACAAAAGATGATAGCCATATGTCTATGATTTTTAATCGGGTGGACGGAAAGAGTCATAGCTAAATACTGACTTATGATGTTGTTGTGAGAAAACTAACATATGAAGACAACGAAATAAAATGAGCGATAGTTAAAATTTATCAAAAACCACAATTATTGATTAACTATCTTATAAACATATGTTCAAATGAAGGAGATTGGGTTCTGGATTTATTTTCTGGCTCAGGTAGGTTTTGTTATATGGAATTGAATTTCAATATCTTCTCTTTTTAATTAATATGTCATTGTACTAATTTACTTTATTATTTTTTTGTGCTTGATAATTAGGTACAACAGTAGCAAGTTGCCTTCAAAAAGGAAGAAATTGCATTGCAATTGAGAAAGATCCATTACAATGCAATTTCATTCAGCAAAGAATTAATGCTCTTCAATTTCTTCCAGATGCAATGCAAGAAATTGGGTTGAGGAAAGGGTACTTTAGTGAATCACGTGTGGCAAAAAAGGCACAAGAACCCCAACCACCATTACATGGAATGTTTGGAAAGATATATATTGGAAGATTCGCAGACATCAAAGACCCATTAGAAGAGGAAAATGAGCAAAAGAAAGCAGAAAATATTGTGGAAGAAGACAATGATGAAACTCTAGAGGATGAAGAGTTTGGATTACGTGACATTGTTGATTAAATTTAAGTTATACTTGGAAATCAAGCTTTGCAATGTTTTGACTCTGACATTTTATGAAAAGAATAATCAATCAATTAAAGTTGTTATGTGTTCAATATTTGTAATTTGTGATTTTCGCGTTGATTTTTAAGTTAATTATTATTTTTTGAAAAAAAAAGTGATTATTATTATTTTTTTGAAAAAAAAACTACTATTTAGCCATTTTTAGTTAAAATTTTTGTATAAAAATTGTGAGTTTGACATGTCAATTCTAGCAAAAAATGATCAAAACGTGTAGTTTTTTGTTATATTTATGTTAAAGATGGTTATTTTTATGTCCACTGTTAAAAAATATTGTTTTTTAGAAATAATTATTTCATGTGGATTGAAAAATTAATTAAGGATGTATAAATATGTAAATTATCTAAAATTCAAGCTATCTACTTTCTAATTTAAAAATGCAAAACAATAAAAACCCCACTACAAAAAAAAATAAAATTAAAATAGAAAACAAGAAAATATGAAGAAAACAACCACTTAAAAAACTATCAAATTTAGAAAATAATTATTTACATTTCATACACTAGAAAATTTAAAGTCAAAAAATAGGTCTTTTAAAAAAAGGGTGTGATGTAGAATGCTCACTTTTTTAAATCAGCACGAAAATCACTACCATTCTAAAACGTAATGTACATGAAAAAAAATTAAAGTTCCAAAAACTATGCTCTAAAAAAAACATGTGTGTTCTGGATGACCCCTTTTCAAAATCGGGTCATTTTTTGCCTATCTCTACAAAACGGGTAACAGTATCAGTTCTCGTTTCAAAGTTTACATTGTAAAACTTCAAATCGATTTTTTTATGTAAACAAGAGACCCATTTGAAATTGTTTTTAAGACCCATTTCAAAAAAACGTTCCAAATCAAATATCGATTTATCAACGGTTAAAAAAAAACTTCAAGTCACCATGCAGCTCACCTTTCACCGCTGCAAATTCACCATTCAACACTGCAAATCAAACAGATTCCACGTAGATGAGCAAAATTCAACACTGTATCCACAGCGGGCCGTCGATCAGCACCTCAAGGATTGTCACCAAATTATGCAGCCACAAATGTGTGTTCCACCAATTAGATTTTCCATGTGAATGGTCGCTTATCAATAGATATGGAATGTTCCACTAGCTCACAGCGCTCCTCTCCACACAGCATATACTCAACAAGCAGACAGCCTCAATTTAGATCTTCCTCTTTTCATTCTACAGTAGATCGATGACAAATCTGGCCACACAAAATGATAGCAGATCTGGTCTCTTCGAATAGTTCATGGCGCAGTGTATCAACACACACAGCCATGTAGATCAATTGGAAAACACATCGACACTAGTGCATCTGCATATGCACCTCTCTCTGCTACCGCATATGCTGAGATTGTCTCGGTTTCATGGCTGCTTCTTTACCTTGCTTTTTTGCTGTAAATATCTGATCTCTAATGTAGCTAGCAACAATGCTAACAACAAACAGGTGCATTATTCAACAACAAGTAGTGGATCGATCATGCTTTGATACCAAGTGTTAAAGTTAACACAACGGTAATTTAAAACAAATTAGACACGCATAACATTCAACCATGAAAAAATAGAGATTTTAACGTGGTTCACCCAACCAATTTGGGCTACGTCCACCAAACAGAGGCATCAACAATCTTATTACTCAACAGGAGATAACAACAGATTTGCACATATGGAATTCTTTGTCCTTACACCTTCTCATCACACATATTCTCTACGGACTTACATCTTTATAGCTGGGAGTAGAAAACTGAATCATAAATTCACTCACAACAAATATAAGATGTAATAACTCCTCACCAGGAATAAATGGAGTTAATTTAGCAACAAATCCTATTGTTGTAACATTCATGAGATTTTCTCCAAATTTAATTAACATAAAATCTCAACAGAGAAAGCTCTACCAATTCATTATTAAAAATCAAAATATATAAGTTTACATCATAATAGGGAGAATTAGAACTTTCACCTAGAAAATAAAAACTAATCTTAATATAAAACACTAGGACACACTGAAGTGTGAAACAAACCCTCTCCAATAATACATATTCTCCATTAATTTCAATAAATAATCTCCAATAAATATTAGATGCCCCATAATAATTAAAAAATGATCTTCATCATGTTCATTTCCTATTTGTCAATTCACTTTGAAAACGCCACCTCTCATTAATACAATTTAAAATTAAGTGCATTGGTCATATATTTCCTTAAAAACTATATACAGGTGAAAGGATAAGGTTGGGACTCGAGTACACCTAACATCATGTAGAAGGATAGAGACAAGTACACCTTTTCATTAATTTATCAAGACATTATGTTATCACCAGAGAAAGTCTTCCCCGGTATGGGCACCATACATATCAACTCCCTGCTCGGTGATTCATGATTGAACAATACTCAATTTATTGTACATAATCACCCGCTTTTACAAAGTTTTCTCTTAGGTTTGGTTAATTATTTGGTTGATAATATGAATTGCATGGAGCTTAGATTTCATTAATTTTAGAAACAAATTTTAGGGAAGTGACTGAGCATGAAGTTACTTATAAAAAAATTAAATTATTCGGAGTGTTTAAGCTCTAAAGCGTGTTAGATAAACTTTTCCCTTCAATATTATAATAATTAATTAGAAAATAATAGTAATAATAATATGTATTTTTGATCTTATATAATTTGAAATATGTCTGAATGATGCGTTTTCTACAGCATCTTCGTAGACAACATTTCTATTGAAAAGTTACTTTCAACTGCAGTGTCAAAACTGCCAGTTCCCTGCACTGCTTTTTAAGGAATGGTGGTAATTCTCCGAGGGCAGCAAGTACATTCGTCAGCCGACACGTGTTCTGAGTGGTTTTGCAAATACTACCTTTCCCTGGTGCGCAAAGTTCGGTAAGAAAAAGCCATGTGATATTGCAGACAACCATAATCTATGGTTAATAATAATAAAAAACATATCGTCATGTGAAGTAATTAAGGTAATTTATTACGGTTGTTGAATGTAGGTGAAGACTATTAATTTTATTGTTTTTTTAATTCACGGGAGTCATTTTTTTTTACGATACAAGTAAAATGTAATGTTTTTTTGTGTGATGCAATGTAATGCACTGCAGTGCAAAGTAAGAAGTGAAAAGAAAAAAAATTACACACAACAGTGTTAATTTTTCAGGGAGAGACAAAGTAAATTTCTTGGACTGCCTCTGAAGTAGTCTTGCTGTAATCCATCTGTTAGAGGAAGACCTTTTTTGTAACAGTTGGTTTTGTTAATGAATACAAGTTTTTTTTTGTGTGTGTGAAACTCTGTCTCCAACAAACAATTTTAGTTTTTCTATGTTAAGAAACAGAGCATTATTCTCTATTCATTTTGTTTTGGAATTATCAGAAAGTCCCAACATGGTATCAGAGCTTGTATAGGCTCTTTGAAGGTGTCAAAGAAGCTGAAGGAAGGATTTCTTGTTGTAGCAGCTTCTCCAGCAGAGTGAAGACTCAGTGAAGAAAGATTCCAAAGTATTTCTCAAGTTAGTTTTTGTGTTACTGTTGAGGACAACCAGTTATTTTAAATACACAGTCAAGTATTTTGAAGCATAGTTAAGAGTGCCAGAATCGTTGGAGCCAGCACTAGAATAGGTATATGTAATACCCAGCTCCCACAATTTAATGGGAAAAACTATGACTATTGGGCAATAGAGTATACAAAACAACCTCTAACACATGACTTCTATCTCGCTAGATCCATTTATAAACAAGCATCACTTATACAAAGATTCCCATAAAAAACAGTTGCAATTGTAAAAAAATGCCAATAAAATCTTTTAAAAAATAACAACAATCTCAATTTTTTCAATTCTAAATCTATTTTATACTAGGATAAATGTTTTATACATTTTTAATAACCTTTTGTAATACTATAAAAGGAAATTTTTTAATTAACAATAGAATCAACTAATAAACACTAATCTATTGAGCACAATGCATTAATTCTAATGCATTAAGCTTAGACAATCTAATTTAATGAAACATTAATTTTAATTATAAATTAAATTAATACTTAAATAAAATTAATTGATCATATGTTAAAATAAGAGAAAAAATTAATTGATTTTATAAGTATATAAAATTAACTGATTCTATAATAAAACATAGAAATAATTATTTGCTTGTATAACTATATATAATTATCTGTATTTACAATAAGAGTAAGAAATAATAATTAATTAGTTATATAAGCATATATAATTAAGAAAAAATTGAAGAAACATTACGCTTTTATCATACTCAAAATAATTTTACAAGTAAAAGTGTTGGATAATGGTTTTGTCCATACTAAAAATTATTTTTATCTTTCTTTGTACAATGGTGTATGCAAAGGTGTTGGATAATGATGCAACCAACCCATTTCTTATGAACAGAATGGATAGAATTGAAAGAAAACCACTGCTATATATGCATGCTTACTTATTCTTATCCTATCATTTTGATCTTAAATTTACAAGTTATTTTAGAAAAGAGGCCAATGAACGTCTATCACATTTTTTTCATAATTCTATTTTTTTGAGTGGAGCCATACCATCCCTTTTCTAAAAATAACATGTTTTGAAAAAGCATATAAAAAAAGCTTTTAAAAAATCTCTACAACAAAAGTGATAAATTTTGCAAACCATCTAATGGTAGTATATATAAGTCAAATACTCAGTGAATAATGAATGCATTAGCTTAATAGGTGAACATAATATGTTTTATGCTCCATAGACAAATTAAAAATCACTACATCAACATCTTTACATTTTTGCAATTGTATTAAAAACATATATATAAATTGTCATTTCAGAACTTCAAGAGTCTCATATACAGCCACCACATGTTGTCATGGTAACATGATTATGCCTTAAACCTCCCATTGCATGTATCACATGTCACTAATTCCACACACATCTTTGTAACTTTCACATATATAGAAACCCCCTTCCTCTTTATTGACATTATTTGGGGTTTTTTAGCATCCAATTCTGAGGGGTTTGTTACAATCCCTAGTCCTCATACGTTTAATTGACATGATATTGGATAATTTGATATAGAAACCCCCTTCCTATCTATTGACATGATCTAGGGTTTTAGAGCATTCAATCCTTAGGTTTTTGTTACAATCCCTAGTTCTAGGGTGTAACACCCCTCCCTTGTGTGCTAAATTATTGTAAACCTAAGTTGAGTTAAAGCTAGGTGTGATATCCTCCCTTGTGTGTTAAATGATTGTAAACCTAAGCTGCAGAAAGCTAGGTGTGATACCCTCCTTTGTGGGTTAAACTATTCTAAACCTAAGCTGCAGAAAGCTAGGTGATATGTAATATGAAGAGAAAATTTATTATTAAATAAATTAGTAATATAAATCACTTGGAGGGTGGAGCATCAAGAGAGAGGATACTCTTGCAAAATCCCATGAGGAATGGGATAGAGATGAATCTTTCATGATAAGCTTCTAGACATGATTCTAGATAAGTTTGGATGGATTGGATGGATGGGAGATAAAAATCCATGAGACACAAAAGCTTTGCAGGAGATAAAGGAAAGCTTTCATGAGGACAAGACTTGTGAGAGATAAAGACAAGCTTTCAAAAAAAGACTTAGGCAAGTGGATAAATCCATAAAAGCGGGATGCCGCTAATGGTAACTAAATCATGAAAGAGGGTATTAAATACCCAGTGCATCAATCAATTGAGGACAGTTGATTCTTGACAAGGTCATCGTCTAAGGGGGAATCAGAGGTGATTCATGGTTGGGTGGTGGTGCTCTCTCTCTCTCTATTAGTGTTCCAATTTTCTTATAATGAGGAGTTTTCTTGGTTCTTAGAATATTTGAATGAATTACACATGCTTGAGTACTAATAATTTTAATGGTGTTTTCTGCTATTCTGATGAGATTTACTTGCATGGTATGTGTTTCATGTTTAATCCTTACTTAATAGGATGCTAAATCATACAACACTTTTATATGGATTGATTAATTACCTCTCTTACAACAATAATGGATTAAATGATGCATGTGACTATAGTGTGATCTCATATGTATATCAAAGATATTAGATTATCTTTACATTGATAAGGAAGGATAACATGTCTTAGTGTTTTGTAGATATTCATGCATGCAAGGAATTAATGGCATAACATTTCAATTATGCATGTATGGGTCTCTATGGTTATCCAAACTTTTCTTACATCTAAGAGATCATGCTTAATATTGACATGAAATATAAGCTTTATAGATAAATTTAAAAGTCCTCATCCTTCCCCAGATACTTGGGCTAAAGATAACCTTGACCACAGTACAATCTAAACAATAAATAACAAAAAAATATCACCGGAACAGGAGCGTGTTAGAAAATTTCCATGATAGGCTCAAGAGGAAAGCTCAAACCTTTCGGCCTATGGGTTAATCCGTCTCTTCCAAATATGACAAAGTATGAAAACAAGATAAAAGAATTAACCCAAACATTTTTTAAAAAGTGAAGTTGGAAAAGTAGATTATGATTTTTTGACATTACAGGGAGTAAGAATTCAAATATTAACATGGCTATTATTAAAATATATAGCATGTTAATATTTTAAAGCATGCAAAACTAATAAGGGGTTTTATGCATACGGTTTCTATAAAACAAGGGCTTTAATTAACTAATCTTTGGCTTATGGATCAAATACGAAAATAAAAACCTAGTAGTAAGGCTTCAAAGTCGCTGGTCAAGATAGGTTGCGTCTCTATAAAGCCTTGCATACAAACGCTGCACTTTCAGATAATTTTCATCATGTTCATTTCCTGTCTGTCAATTCACTTTGAAAACGGCACCGCTCATTAATACAATTTAAAATTAAGTGCATCGGTCATATATTTCCTTAAAAACTATATACATATGAAGGGATAAGGTCGAGACTCGAGTACACCTCGTGTTATGCACAGGATACAGTCAAGTATGTCTTTTCATTAATTTATCAAAACGTTATCTCTTGTGCCAAGAGAAAGTCTTCACCGGTATGGGCGACATTGAAATCAATTCACTGCTCGGCGATTCATGCCTGGCCAGTATTCAATTTATTGTACCTCATCGCCAGTTTTTACGAACTTTACTATTAGGTTTTGTTAATTATGTTGTTCATAATATGAATTGGGTCGAGTTTAGATTTCAATAGTTTTAGAATCAAATTTTTCCGAGCAACATTATAACAATTAATTAGAAAATAATAATAATTGTAATATGTGTTGTTTTGAAAGTTTATTGTCTATGTTCTACTCCTTTGTAATGTCTAAATTTGTCATTTTATTTTTCTTTCCACATAGTTTGGAATATGCTGTAATATACCTTTTCTGTCGGGTTTTGCTCACCATGTTGTCGACAATATTTCTTTTGAGTATGCTTGAATGATGCGTTTTTAGCAGGGTATAATTACTTCCCATAACATTTATATTCGAGCTTGCCTTCACCCGAAGAAACTATAATGTTTCTCGAGGAGAATGAGCCATTTGACTAGTCTCAACCCACACATCCTACATGACTTTACATTGGGCGCAGGATTTAGCAGAATGCCTCCTTTTCACGCCTCCAGAACCTTGTCGTCCATCGCAGCTGAGCAACGGCATCCAGAGTAAATATCGAAACATTTATTAGATTTAAAATTCCTCACTACCACGTGATTAACATATTATAGAACTAGCTAAGATTGAGATCAATCCAGAGTAAATATGAAATATTTATTAGATTTTTTAATTGGTTATAATAATAAAAAAATCATAATAAAACTCATTATATTATAATTTTATTCTCAATTACATTATTTAATTAATAAATAATATTTTTTATTCAATTTTTTCCGAAGATTCAGGTTTTAAGGAAAATTAAAATCAATTAAATTACAACTTTTATTTTTAAACTATTTATAGTTATATATATGTATATATATTGAAAATTATGAAATAAGATGTTTAATTATGGAGATTTATTTCAACTTTATCATAGAGATTTTAACATGTAAGAAGATTTTGTTACAATATCATGGCTTATCAATGCCACATACCCAAAAAAATCATAATTTATTTTATATGACAATTGTTCATATGACAATTTTATTAATTAATCTATGAAATGTAGATTACTTGGTTCGTGTTGGGTTTAGTCTCTTGGGATCACAAGTGATGGAAACAATTTTAGGGAATTAAACTTTGCAATGAGCTAACCCCAACTTAACTACTTTGCAAATAAATATCAATATTTGTATATAATTATGAATATTTTAAAATATTTAGTGAGAATTAAATCTCCACTATAAATTAAAATTTTAAAAAGCTTATTCCACAATAAACATAAAATATTTAACATATAGGATAAAAACATATTATATTAAAGTTTAAATAATAAAAATATCTAAGATATATTATAGTATATCAAAGAATGTTACAATGTCATTAATATAAACTTGAGTGCATGATGTTGCGGTCGGGGCAGTGGGTTTGCACGCAACCCGGCCGTGTTTGAGACCTGTGGAGCTGCGCGAATGCTCCAACGTATTTGGTCTCATGGGGTATATTCCGGTACCGCTACGCAGCGACATTTCTTTGTGTTTGTAATGTATATGTCCGGATGTGACGGTTGTCAGCTTGTTCTGACAAGTATATGTATAAAAAAAGGGCTCATAATACTTCTAAAGAAAACTAGCCCCTCTCATTTAAAAAAAAATAAACGTATAAAATATTTAATACATATAAAATCCATTAAATATATATCTATCATTCAGAGACAGACACATTCATATTAATACTAATATTAATATTAATGTGGTTGTTGGTTGTGTGAACTCATTAAGTAGAAAATATTTTGAGTTTATCAGGATGTTTGCTCCAGGACAAGCACTTCATTTGAGTTGTGTCTACTGGGAAATGTCGAGAAATATATTGCGATAGAGAAGGAAAAAACCAGTTTTAATGTCCGCGAGAATGCTGAGAAGGAGAGTCGTTCTTGTCGATTTGTAATGAACAGTCGACGATTGGCACGATACAACACAGGCATCTACAAGTCACGGTGGGAACGAACCATTGGAAATCCTGCAGGTCAGTCAGTCTTCTAGAAATAGTAGTACAAACATATCGAAGCTCCATTTTGACTACCCCTCCTGAAACCTGACTTGTGTCGAAAGCCAGCTGATCCTCTTTTTGAGTTTGCTTATGTTGGTACTACTACTCTAAATTCAATGCATATAGATTTATTTGTTGCCATCTTGTCTTTTGTTTCTAAAATGGACAAGATCTACTTTGGGTGTACAGGCAGTTACGAGTTCGTAGATATAGTTATCGAAGAAACAAAACTGAAAAACGAGCATTTCTTCATGGACATCGATTTCATGGCCCAATTCGAAATAGCACGACCTACTACCTCTTCGAAATACAACGACCTACTACTGCTTCCTACTTTGTTCGTCGGGAAGGCAAACAAGTTATGTTCAGTCGTCAAGGTTATGTGCGACGTAGCGTGGCGATCTCTAAAGCAGAAAGAAATGTACAATAAATGGTTGGCTTCTTATAAGAGAACTACTAACCCAGATAATGCCAGAGCCGCGGAGAACACTTTATTTCAAATTCCATATCCAAGCATGGAGCTTCAGGCTACGAGTGTTGGAATTTTATGGTAAATTCCATAACACAAAACATCATAGAACAACTCTCTGATATGATGGAAGAATTTTCTGCTAAATTCCTAAATAAACAGACAACACAAAACTGCTCTGTTTTTGCACAGAAAACTGATAATTTTATTTTCTGGACTTGGTGTTGCAGCAACAGGAATCGGTGTTGCAGCAACAGGAAAAAATACTCTGTTTTTTGTTAACACAGAAAAACAGAAAACTGTTTTTGACGCTAAGTCACTTAAAGAAAATTGACGCTTTGTGTAACAGCAACTAAAGCAAGGGGCGTCAAATCACTAATAGCCTTGCAGAGTAAAATCAAAGTGTTTTTGACACTTGGTGTAACAACAACTGAAAATCAGCAAAACAGTAAACTTGTATTCCTTAAACAGTAAACAAAACTGATACATAAAACTTAGTTGTTACAAGAGGAACACTTCAGTTCGAGAAATCGATTTTCTCTAACTCAGAAAATCACAGGTTCAGCACTGCTGTGCATTTACAGAAGAGACACACACTTGTTCTTCTAACCTTCTCTCAGAAACAGAACTGCTATTCTAAAATTTCTTACACTCAGACAGAAAACAAAACTGTTGTTCAGAAGTCTCTTGCACTGCCTGGTGAATGAACAGAACTACTGTGCGTTTACTTTTATAGGAAAATAAAAATCTGTTTTAAACAATAAACTAAGTAAAATATCTGCTGATATTTATCTCTGTATTTATTACAAAAGGTGGTGATGACTTTTCAGCAAAAATAAGACGGCTGTCTGCAGGGGATTTAATTCTGAAAAATATCAATGGATTTTTGCGGCACCGAACAATCTGATATTAATTGCTGAAGATCAGATTTCGGTTCAGTATTTATGTGATGCAGTTGGAATTAAATTCCAACACTCCCCCTTAATTTCAACTGCTGCATACCCAGACATTTCCTGAAATGATCAACACCTTTCTTTGGCAATGGTTTTGTCAAGATATCAGCTAGCTGATCCTCTGTTCTGCAGTGCTGCAAAACAATCTCACCATTGTTAACCAATTCACGTATGAAGTGAAATTTGGTATCTATGTGCTTTGTTCTTTTATGAAAAACAGTTTTTAGACAATGCTATTGCTGAGCTATTGTCAGAGTAAATGGTTGTGCCATTTTCTTGTGCATGACACAAATCTTTGGGAACTCTTCTCAGCCACACTGCTTGGCATGCTGCTGCTGTTGCTGCCACATACTCGGCCTCTGTTGTTGATAAAGCCACAACTGGTTGCTTCTTGGAAGCCCATGAGATGGCTCCCGATCCCATATGAAACACATATCCTGATGTGCTTTTCCTATCATCAACACTTCCAGCCCAATCATTGTCCGTGTAACCTGTCAACATGAAACTTTCAGAAGAGGAGTATAAAATACCAAACCCCTTCATTCCATTTACATACCTTAGAATCCTCTTGGATGCCTGCCAATGAGTCTCTTTCGGTCTTTCCATAAATCTGGAGATTAAACTCACAGCATGCATAATGTCCGGCCTAGTTGCAGTTAAGTACATAAGGCTGCCAACTATGCTCTTGTACAATTTTGGATCAAAATCCTTGCTGTTGTCTTCTTTGGTCAATTTTAGCCCCATTACAGTTGGAGTCACAACTGCCTTGCTGTTCTGCATGTTAAATCTCTTCAACACAGCTTCTACATATTTATCTTGAGAAATGAAAACACCATTTTCACTTTGGTCTACTTCAATTCCAAGAAAATATTTTAAGAAGCCCAAGTCAGTCATTTCAAATTCACTTTTCATGACTGCTTTAAAATCAGCAATGAGAGAAGCATCATTACTTGTAAAAATCGGATCATCTACATATAAAACAACAATAATAATCTTACCGTCATTTTCCTTTATGTAGAGTGTGGGTTCACCATCACACTTGTCAAACCCATTCTTAATCAGATAAGCATCTATTCTGCTGTAC
>APFE030077544.1:3177-28722 GCA_000404065.3 Pinus taeda
ACATATTTATACATGTTGAAGCATCCAATACCATGGACCGAAAACCATCGCGTCCAAAACCATGGACCGAAAAACCATCGCGTCCAAAAAACATGTGCGAAAATCATGCACAAAACCATAGGTGAGTCCGCCCAACCTAACATAGGGTCCAAAACCAAAATTTTCCGGGGCGCTGCCCCGGACCTCATAAAGTGCAGTTACGGGTACCCCTCAAACCTGCTGTTAATTATGTGGAAAGAATATAACATAACCCAACACATAGAAAAGGGACAATTAACCCCTTGAGTTACAAGAACAAGAGGATTTTCCTCCTGTGTTGATGGAACAGGTAGATTGCCCCCAAGCTCATTAGAATATCAAGAAACAAAAAGAACTTGAGTGGTATCATTTTCACTCTCTTCGGGAAAGGTACGATTTTCTGAAGGTGAAATCGGGTCAACTGTTACCTCAACCTGTTGATTTGGGTCAGGTATAGACTCATAGGATTCACTTTCAAAGAGAGTGGGTTTGATCGACAATTGATTTGAGTCAGTCAATTCCTCAACTAGTGAAGGATTTAGGGGGAGTTTGAAGCAAGACGGTTATCCAACACTTTTTTGCCTTCACCCAGATATGGATAAAGGTGAATGGGGTGATTTCCTTCACATAATCTTCATGGAAAATTGATTTTTCTCTTCTTTCCATGATCTTTACTGCCACTAGTTGATGGTGTGTCGCCAACATGATCTCTAGAAGTTGATGACATAGGATGATGTGAATGGGAAGACCATTCTTCTAAGATCTGAGGAATATCAGGACAATTTCGAAGAATATGGTCTCGTGCACAAAGTTTGCATGGATATCAAACTTTGTGAGGCTTGATGGATTGTTTCTCATCAGATGTTGCATTCAAAGCAATGGTTTCTTGGTTGCCCCCTGGATAAATTTGCTTTTTATTTTTCTTCTTCCCTTTATTCTTTTTCTTAGCCTCCTGGTTACTAGTACCATTACTTTCATGAGGCGAAGAGGAAGAAGGGGAGGAAGAAACAAAGGAGGAAGAAGGCAAAGGGTCAACTTTAGGATCAATTGGAGGTTGATATTCTCCAGTTGGAGGTGTACTCAATTGTAGAGAAATCATGACATTTTGAACCAAGGAGGTTGAAAATAGCTATACTGGCAAGCCAATGGTAAATCTTGGAAGGGACAATGTAGCCATATAAGGAGCATCAATATTTCCAAATGGAGGAAAAGGACTAGGATTCCCATCAAAAGGAATTCCTTGATTGATGGAATCCGGATTTGTCGCCATATGTTTCAACCTAAGATCAGCTAAGGAGCGAGCATGGAGGATGTTATCCATGGTTAATTAATTTTTACGACACTGGAACACAACTCTGTTTTTTCAATTTTAAAGAGTCGAGAAAAAACAAAAGATGACTCTAGTCACCTTCGATGTTTAATGAGCCTGAAGGGACAAGTGCTTAGATGATCATTTTCTTTTAAAGAGTCGAAAAGGAATGAAAGTGACTTCTCTAGAGATTCTAGACAAGAGAGTTTACCAAACAAACCGCAAAACTGCAATATACACCTTGGTGATAAATGAAGGATAAATTACAAAGGATTTTACGTATGGTAGTCAATATTCCTGAATGCTGTGTTCGGTGTGTTGCGATTCGTAAGGCGACAAACTTGGCTTCATAGGGATAAAAGGATTTCAACCTATTGGGGTCTCCCATTATATACTCAATGGTACAGGGAGCACAAGTCCGTACTAGCACTTATCGAATTAGAGAGGAGGAATCACCCAACCTCAGTGAAAATGATAGCCACTAGGTTTAAAGACACCAAAACACATCTCTAGCCTAGACCTCTAGATGTTCTTGTTAAGTTCCAATGCATTATTAGATTAATTGATGTAAATTTTAGGTTGATATTTCTTAAAATTTGCCTTTAAGGGTTCACCACGAGATGTTTTTTGAAATTCATAAAAATGCAACTAAGATGAGAAGCATTCCTTCAATTTAATTTTAGCAATGAAAATCCTAGCTATGAGAATTAGAGCATACAAGTACTTTTTGAAAAAGCAACAAAGAGAACAAACTAATGCAATTCCCTAAACCATTCCTTTCAAGCATTCACAAACTCAAACTCTAAAATGCAAATTGCATGTACTTCTTTTCCTTTTCAGTTTCTCTTAATGTGAATGATGCAATAAGAAAAACTAATGCACAAACTATTCAAAATTCTTTTCATAAAAAATGTCGATTTATGACAATTTCTTTCAAAGGGAAAGGAATACTATACACCACTTTTGACTTTAAAGGAATGAAAATTTTCGACACTCTAAATGGAAATACAGATCAAATGCACAAATATATCAATTGATTATTTCTGAAGGAGGACTTTAAGACACTTCATTTTACGAAGGAAATGACGACTTGATGACACTTTTTCTATCGACAAAACAACCAATCAAAAATATCTTTCGACAGTGGATTGCAAATGATAAAAAAATATATAAAAAAACATCCAACAATCTAATATAAATTGGGTTGGAAAAGGAGATAAAAGACTATTTTCAGAGACAAAACTTCATTTACATTCAACAAGCAATTCAAACTACTGAAAATTGACAAAAGTTTTCAGTTCCTAGATGGGAAAACTGACCCTAAAAGGATTAGCGTAGGCAACAGTTAGAGATAGTGCGTTGAATCACATTGTATCTCAACATGAGGTGCATTGCAGCGCATTGTGTCAGTCACAGAAGTGGGCTGATTACTGAAGGCAACTTTATGCTTGAATTTGACTCAATTTTCAGTGAATTTAGACTTGAATTCAATAAATGACAGAAGGTACAGTATGTCAAAGTGCTTTAAGAGACCGATAAGCTACTACAAGGAATAGGATCGCTCCCTAGTGGAGTCACCAATTTGTTTTGGGAAAATTTAGTGTTTCTACAAATGCCTAACCCTCTAGACCTAGTAGTTGGTCTAGAAACAACAGTCAAAGTAATTCGCTGCTTTTCCTATAATTAATAGATAAGAGGAGGAAAAGAAACCAACCTGTAACTTGCGCTTTCTCCCTCTCTCCTTTGATCTATTCTAATTCTCCTTTTTGTACTTAACTCGCTTGGAAAGTACCTTCACACAAGCTAAGACAGAAGCCCATAAAAGCATATAATAGAGATCTATTAATTAAACATATCATAGAATCCAGAATACAATATACATCATACAAACACATGAATGGAAAAATATTTTAATTCTTTATTGATAAAAGAAAATATTACAACCCATGAATGTTCATGCTTGATTCAGTGTCTTCCTGCCAGTTTTGATCCCTTCTCTCCTCATGAAGCAACAATTCGACATCATTACAATACTCTTATTAATCTCATTCAAACAACATTTCCTTAGCTCAAGAAATTCCAACCTTGACCACCCTTTGAATGCTTGGTCAATTTATAAGTGAATGGAGGAGGTTAAGCCATTAATGGCCTTCATGAATGCTTTGCCAAATTTGGGAAGTGGTTCCATGGAGGAAGGGATAATGGATTGAGATTCATTCATCCTCTTCCTCATCCAAAGGTGAGCTCAATCAACCTGGAAACTTCCATAAGTATCCATTGGATGAGGAATCCAATGGAATCATTTAAAAAATTCGATGAATCTCACTCATCGTAGGTGAAACAAAGGCTAACTGCGCTGTAGTGCACCCAGTCAATGTAGTTTCTTCATTGCAATGTAGCCTCATAGAAGGCTACCTACGCTGATCTCCTTAGGGATAGTTTTTGGATGAATGGTGTCATGGAAACTCTTGGGAGGCAAGCATGATGTAGGTTGACCTCATTAGGGAATGAAAACAATTGAGTTAGGGCTTTATGGGCCCTAATAATATGGATCTGGAAGTCGGGATTGATGTGCCCAAATTGACTTGTAACAGGAACTCACATTAAGCATAGAAATTATTGCTTTAGCAAACATCATATAAAAACACGAATTCTTCTTTCATTCAATGGAAAAATGCTTCACTTTCAAGGTTAAGATTTCCTAAAATAATTATATAGCAATAATAAAAGTGTATAAACAGAAAATACTTTAAAACACCAATTTTCCTAGTTATCTATGATTTCCTCAGTTGTCTAAGAAAGTTCATTCAGGATTAGTACGCTCCTCCCTTCCAATGGAACTAGAAATTACATATGGGTTCGCCCCCAAGCATTCACTTTCCAGCATAGTTGGATATTAACCTCTACAGGCTAAGTTCTCAGACCTCAGGACCTCCACAGTCCAGCCTGGAGCGATCATATTTTCATCTGACTGGAGAGGTTCCACTAGCCCACAACTAGCTCAAGAAAAAACTCCGACAACATTTTCATTCCTTATCTTCCTTTCCTCAGGTGGTTTTCCTCCTTCTAGTGGTTAACCCCTTCTAATCCCATAGGATATCTTTTATCTCCAAGATTAAAAATAAAAGGAATGACTTCCTTCAACTCTTTCTTGGAATTTTAATTAGTTAATGTGTGTTGATACTTGTTCCACTTCTTAACTTTTTTTCTTTAAAATTATCACATGATAAATTTATTATTCTTTTTCATAAACTCTTTTCCTTCTTTTACTTAAAACTAACCATAATAACCATATTAATAGTAATTCTGGAATTTACTTCATCATCTGAGGGTGTTACATCTTCCCCCGCTCAAGCAGAACACTATCCCCGATGTTTATTCCTACCCTTGAAACATACCTGGATATTCTTGTCGCATGGCAAACTATTCTTTCTAGGTGGTCTCTTCTTGGCTAAAGTGCTTCCATTGCACTTTAGCTTGGGTGATAACTCGCTTTTGCAATGTGGTTTCTCTTTGATCGAGAATACACAGAGGCTCTACCAGAAATTCCTCGTATGATTTGACCTGTCAAGCATCATTCAAATCATTAATTTATCTGTCTTCAATTATCAATACATGAATTTTCAAAATTCTTTTATACTTACTTTTATATCTTGCTAGTTGATAACATGTATGGAATCATACACATACTTCTTTAACAAGGAAATTTGAAACACATTATGAACCCTTATATATCTTGAAAGAGCAAGCTGATAGGACACTAACCTTGTTCTTTCTAAGACCTGGAAAGGTCCACAATAGCAAGGTGCTAGATTAGCTCAACTACCTCATTATAGGGTGTTCATCCTAGGTTTTATTCAAACATAGACATGATATCCTATCTGGAATTCTTTGTAAGTCCTTTTTTTGTCTGCATACACTCTCTATCTATCCTAAGAAACCTTCAAATTATGGCAAACCTTATTTACCTCCAATCCCATTTATGCAAACATGCCACGGCCTAATATCAGTTTATCTTCTGTACTACTCCAGTTAGTAGGTGTTCGACACTTCCTTCCATATAATACCTAGTATGGACTCATTTTCAATGATTTGTGGTAGTTGTTGTTATAGGAAAATTCAACCAAATGGAGATAGTCCTCCCATTTATTTGGTTTTTGCATCACGTACATTCGTATCATATCCTCCAGAACTTGGTTTACCCGCTGAGTTTATCCATATGTTTGAGGGTAGTAAGTGGTACTAAAATGAATTTGTGTACCTAACCCTACAAAGAGAGCTTTCCAAAATACAGAATTAAACTTTACATCCCTATCTTAAATCACCATATTTGCATGCCATGCAGCTGAAATATTTCTTTCATAAAATATCTTCATTTTCCATAGTCTTATAGGTGGATTTAACTGGGATAAAATGGGCAATTTTGCTTAATTTTTCCACCACCACCATGATGGAGTCATGTTGTTTCCAGGTTTTGGGTAATCCAATTATAAAATCTAATGTGATTATCTCCCACTTCCATTCAAGAATAGGGATTGGATGGAGTAAACTAACAGGGTGTTGATGTTCAACTCTCACTTACTGACATTCTAAACACTTGGCTAGATATTTCGTGATATCTTTCCTCATTTCATGCCAAAAGTATCCTCTTTTGGCCGCAATAAATAACTTTTGATACCTAGGATGGGCAACATAAGGGCTAGGATGAAATTCATCTAATAATATATGTTTAAGGGTCATTTGATTAGGTAGATAGATTCTTCCTTTGAAAGTTAACAAACCCTTCTCATTGATACCATAATCATATTGATTTCTCAACTTTTGTGTCTTCTTAGTTTTCTACCACCGGAATTTATATTCGGGGTCCTTCAATGCAACTTCCTTAAGTTGCTCAGATATATCAAATTCAATTTGATGGTATCGAATTTTGTACACGTAATGTACTTTTAGGCTTAAAGCATCGGCCACACGGTTTTATTTTCCTTTAAGATGTTTTATATCAAAGTCAAACTCACATAGGAAATAAGTCCACCTAGCTTGTCGGGCATTCAAATTAGGTTTCTTAAAAAAACTCATTAGACTACTCTGTTCTGTCATCGGTATGAACTTCTTTCCCAACAGGTCATGGTTTCAAACATTCAAGGCATGTACCAAAATAGTAAGTTCTAGATCATATGTCAAATATCTTTGCTCATGCTCCTTTAATTTCCATGATTCATTGGCAACCACTTTACCATCCTGCATCAAGACACCTCCCATCCCTTCTTGACAAACGTCTATGAATACTATGAATTCCTTCTCTGGTTTTGCAACTTTTAACTCAAGGGAAGTTGTTCATAAGTTTTTCAATTTTTCGAAACTAACTTGACAATATGTTTTCCATTTAAAATTTCTTCCTTTATTTTGTAGGGACATCATGGGGTAGGAAATTCTAGAAAATCCCTCAATGAAATGTCGATAATAACCAGCCAAACAGATAAAGGATTATATATCTGCAACATTTCTAAGAACAAGCCATTCTAGAATAGTTTCGATCTTTTTTGGATCAAGTCCACTTCCTTCAGAGGATATTACATGTTCTAGGTACTGGAGTTGTTCCTTGAAGGAATCACATTTACTGAGTTTGACATAAAGTTGGTTTTCTCTTAAGGTTTACAGGACGATTCTCAAATGTTCCTTATGCTCTTCATAATTTTTTGAATATATGAGAATATCATCAATAAAAATCACAACAAACTTATCCAAATAGGGATGAAAAAATCCCATTCATTAAACTCATAAAGGTTGAAGGGGCATTGGGAAGCCCAAAGGGAAACACAATGAATTCATAATGACCATAGATTTTCCTAAAGATAGTCTTACAAATATATTCATCTTTGATTCTAATTTGATAGTGCCCTGATCGCAGATCAATCTTAGAGAATACTGAAGTACCCTTAACTTGATGAAATAAGTCATGTATTCATGACAAAGGATATCCATTCTTGATAATTAGTTTATTGAGTTCTTTGTAATCAATACATAGACGCAATGTCCCATATTTCTTTTTGACAAATAAAATTGGTGCTCCCCATGGATGTACACTGGGTCGGATATACCCTTTGTATAATAATTCTTGTAAATATAATTTAAGCTCAATCAGCTTGGGTATACTCATACGGTATGGTGCTTTTGAAATCAGGGTATCTGCAGGAATAAGTTTTATAGTAAATTTGATGCTTCTTTTTGGAGGTAATTCGAGCATTTCTTCTGGGAACACATAAGAAAATTCCTGAATGATAGTTATATTTTCTAAAGTAGCTAACTTATCCGTGTTGTTAGCACAACACACCTAAATTACAAAAATCTGGCAGCCTTTCCTTGCGTATTTCTTCAGCTGATTAGTGAAGATGGACCGCAATTTCACATTCCTTTTAATCCCATAAATTTATTGTTTGTTTCCTTCCTCTGTGAGGAAGCTAATGGTTTTGTCCTTATATTTTACTAGGGACCAATGTTTTTCCATCCAATCCATTCCTGTTAACACATCATAAGATCCTAAGCGTAGTATATTCAAGTTTACCTTAACCTGTTTCCCTCCAATCTCCACAGGGCACCTCTCCATCTTAGTTGTCACCTTACGTTTCACCTGAGTGGCCAATTGCACTAGCCATAGATTTGTAAACTTAGTATCTAACATGTGACATAACTCAATTGTTACTGGAGTAACATAAATAAAACTTGCTCTGGAATCAATTAAAATAGACATAGTTTGGTTAGCTATCCTACCTTCAAATTCTACCATGGTGGGCTAATATTCTGCCTGATGATCCTCTAGAGTAGCATTAATCTTTGGTATATTTATAGCCACATCCCCTACCATAGAGGCTTTTTGAATGCTTGTAGTAAGCCTGATTTTAGTGCGATGGGGGAATTATTATTGTAGTGAGGTTATCCATAGCCCCAACATTACAGAAGTGGCTTCTATGGTTGCGAGGCTTCAAATTTATTCGATGCTTCAATCAATTTAAACTCGTTTACTACTGTGCTCCACTACCAACCTTTTCCTAAATTTCCTCCCCCAGGTTTCTTGGGTCGTAATTTTGTTCCACTGGGTCTGTTAATTTTATGATCACTCAGAAAAATTCTTTGTCCTTTTTTAACTAGCCAACATTTTCCACTTTCTCCTTTTTGCCGCATCTCTGATAACAAATACTGGCCTTTCTTATGGTTTCATCCATTGTATTTGGGTTATCAAACTCCAACCTTTCCTTCATAAAATGTGGTAGACTATTGATAAAACGTTGCACTTTCACCTTTTCTTCTCGAGTGTAAGGAACGTAGCATAACAAAGAAGTGAATTTAGCATGAAATCATCCATGAACTATTGTCCTAACTTCAAATCATGGAACTACTTTTCCTCTTCATCATAAAACCTTTTGGTTAGATATTTGTCCTTAAAATATTTTTAGAAAGTGTCCCAATTCACCTCTTGTTCATCGATGTTGCAGAATATTTTTGTTTCTTCCCACCAAAGTGTGGCTTTTCCATGCAATTGATAGACTGCTAGACAGGCTTTTAGATTATCATCATTTTGTAGATATGAAAATACTTATTCATATTGATCAACCAAGCTCCCACAACCTCTTCTGCTTCTCCATCAAACATTGGAGGATTTATCTTTTTGAATTCCCCTTGTATCTCAACTTTTGGTCTCTTAGATCCCTTGCCCTTTGAAGTATTACCATATTCTTCCTCCTCCATGTGAGTTCCCCCACCCTGCGGGTTATCTTCTTGTTGTCGTCCTACTTCTTCTCTATTCCCATTATTTGCACTAGGATTTGGATTCCTCAGATTTCGTCTATCTAAAAGAATTTTTAGGATCCTCTCCTATTCCAACCTGAACCTCTCATTATTGTCCCTAAATTGGTCATCTCTCCTCACAAGTACTTAACAGTCTCCAATAACATAACGTTCACGTTTATTGCACCATAACCTAGTTGGAACCACATTTCTGGGTTAGATCGAGCTCCTTCTGATGAACCCCTCTGCATAATGCTTCATCTAGTTCTCTCCCTCGGTGCAACATTACCACTTATGTTTTTATTTTCCTAAAGGCCACAATGTTGTAACATGTGGCTCCGGTAGCACTTATAATAGCTAAAATATTATCCCAAGCCAAGTTAACATCCATACAAATTTTCTTAAAATAATTACCATTTAAAAGATAAAAATCATTGATATAGTTCTCTATCATTTTTCAACCCATATACTTATGATTACTATGGTGTTGTGTATTCGACCATGTTGAAGTATTTTAAGTTGATCATGATATGCATAAAGTTAAACTCTCAACAATTAATCCTAACACATGTCGACATATAACACATTAGGCAAGGTTTACATTTATGAATTCATTAATATGTGAATGACCGAGAGTGCGGTGGATCGTTCTTGAGGCCATCATTGTGCCCTCTAGGTGTACTCCACCAAGTCTTCCACATCATAGCAATCCTATGATCATTATGAAAATGGGTGATTCAATGACTCTAGTTCTCTGAGATGCAGTTAGGTAACTGCTAGTGGGTGGATGGACGATCACAACCAGTTGTTGTAATGCCTTGTCGAGGAAATGGCTCTGTAGCCTATTCATGTCCTTGCCTCCCATAACCAAAAATCGATCCATATGCTATCACAGCCTTCAACAGATGTTTCCTTAACAACGTTTCTTAATCTTATTTAGTAGGTTATTGTAGTATCCAAGGTTGAACTGTACTATTGTTCTTTTCCCCTTTGCATCGCTTAACCTGAGTTGTGATTTTCTTGTTATAGGTGAGCAGGTTGCTCTCCAGGTAGGTTGCAATGGTTGTTGGTCTTGGGTCTTTGATGGCGACCCAACCTCATGGTCTACTAAGTTGGTTTCTCGCTAAGTCAAGGTCACGCTTGAATTTTTGTGTAGTTGTAAACCCCCTTAGTAATGTTAAGGGAATTTTTCTTATTTCATGCTAAGGAATGTATGATTTTCATTGACTAGGAAAAGATTGGGTAGTCCTGAGAACCTTTTCTCTATGCTTGCTGGTTTAGCCGAGATCTATGAAATTCACCTGCTTCAGACTTTTATGTAACAAGGTCTTTTTTCTTGATTTCCTGTTTTCAAGTTGGGGCATATTTATGTGTGACACTGTTTTCGGTTCTCAATTCAAACTATAATCGTTTTCTGTAATGCCATTGATAACTTATTAACTTAATTAGTGTAAATTTGATTTACTTGTATTTACCTTCTTTCTATTAATTTTATTTGCACCATGTGTGAGTTGTCGATATTGTTTAAGAGAAGATTATTATTAAGGTAACAGGATTTTGGGTGATTGTCTTATGCCTACTATCTATATTTTATTTTCATCTCTATTGGAATGGTATCAGTTAGCTTACAGAATAATCTTGTATCAATTTGGCTCCACTTTTGTACGTTGTTATTATAAGCTTTCTCCACATATTGTCAGTTATCTAATGTTACATACATAATTTCATGTTTACATTTCTTTTCTAAGGTTCTGAATGTTAACAATAACCTCTATTTCATAATATCACTCCAATATTCATTTTAATGGTTCCATAACGTTTAAAAAAATGTTACCCAGAATTATTGATATTCCAAAGGGTTCCTTTCCTTCTCATGTCGAGTTTATTAGTAGTTATCATGCATTTTGTTCCACCTGATTTATTTAATTTTCAGTGTGAAAGGGGTTAGTTATTAATTCAATGTGGCTTAAATGGCGCACTATTTAATTTGCAGGCATTGTATTCTTTTTTATTTTTTTAGATAATTTATTTTTTGTTAGCAGAACTGGTCTCTGACTTGGGACTTCCAGTGAGGTTGTTGGAACAACTTGGCTTCTGGGCTAACATAGGTAGTGAACACAGTTGCCTACCACATCATACACAAATTTTGAATCTACAATTAGTTTATATTTTTTTCTTTTTTCTTTTCCTATGGTGGTTATATCATTCTCTGGTACCTGACAGAACTCCCATTATGGGGTTCACTGCTTGGTTGCAATAATTTATATTTTTCTTCGCACAACCTGTATAGCCAGACTTACGCAAAGCTATGGCTCCAAATATATTTCATCCTCAGAGAAAGAGAGTTTTACTCCTCCTTTATCCCTGTAGATAGGAAATCTATGGTTGTGGAATAATCCTAATGTCATCATTTCCAATTAGACATTAACTATGTTAGATTCACACCAACAGTTGCAGTTTTTAATATCACACCTATACATTAAACAATTCCAGTTTTTGAAAAAGAAAAATACTTAACCCCAAAATTCTTTGTTTTAATTGCTACTTTACTTTCTATCAATTGTTATCATCGATATTTAATCATGACTCATACAGAACAACTTTTTCTAGTTCCTTTCTCATTTCTTCTTTTTTTAAAATTAAATATTGAGCACAGAACTCACATTAAGCACATAAATTATATCTTTAGCAAAAATTATATAACAACAGGAATTCTTCTTTCAAGGTTAAGATTTCCTGAAATATCTGTATAACAATAATAAAAGTGTATCAACATAAAATACTTTAAAACACTAATTATCCTACTTATCCGTGATTTCCTCAATTGTATAAGAAAGTGCATTCAGGATGAGTACGCTCCTCCCTTCCAATGGAACTCGAAATTACATCCAAGTTCCCCCCTAGCATTCACTTTCCAACACAGTCGGATATTAACCTCTACAGGTTAAGTACTGAGACCTCAGGACCTCCATAGTCTAGCCTAGAACAATCAGATTTTCATCTGACTCGAGAGTATCCACTGGCCCAGAACCAGCTCAAGACAACACTTCGCCAGCATTCACATTCCTTCTCTTCCTTTCCCTAGATGGTTTTTGATGCTAGCCTAAGCGACATATACCCCAATGATGCAACTTAAGCCACATATACCCATAGTATGAAAATAAAATTGCATGTCACACTGTGTACATGTCATGTACCAATTTAAATGCCAATGTCAATGGTGAAACCCTCTTAAACCAAAGTTTAAGTCTTTTAATTAAATATCTAAGCGGAATCTATCAAACTTTACCATAAAACATTAATCCTGCTTATTTCTATTATAAGTTCCATATAATAGAAATATTCATAACCCATACTTAAAACCTTACCTTTCCACCATTCTTCAAACCTTTGCACATATATCGATAATCTCCTTAGCACATTAAATCTCTGCCATCGATATTATTCCTCAATTTTATGGTTATCGTGTCACCCGACCGCTAACTAGCTTACCTAATCTCCACCATTGATTTCTCTCACTTGATCCAATGGATATCGCGTCGTCCACTGAGCAAATAGCCCGGAAAATCTCCACCATTTATCAATCCCACTTGATCCAATGGCTATCGCACAGTCTCGCGCATATACATTCACCACCGATATCAGATCGAGAGTGCGCGAGAAAAGTATTTTTCTCATGCTACATGTCACCTGCTAAGGTTAACTGCGTAGAATTTAGAAATATTGCTTCCCACCTTTAGGGTGCGCGAGATACCACTTACAATCTTTTGAAGACCGCTCCGTCCCTCTTCTAACATGTTAACTTGCACGTACTTTCGGAAGTGATTTGCGTTTGATCACCCATTAAACAAACAGACTGATCACTCTGTACCTTAAACTCTTCACTTCATTTTGCATGACTTAATCCTAGCCATCTATCTCCCTCATTATCGTTCATTGATCTCACTGATCCAACAACTATTCTTTGTTGTTACATTCTTTTGTGATTACCAGTTAATAGTCTTCTCACTTCTCTGTTTGTGTATTTATTCTCACCTTACGGTCTTCAATTGTTTTGATCTTGATCTCTGCTCTATTCCTTAGTCTATGGTTCTATCCACCTGCAAACCTATGTTACACAGATTTATTCTAATCCACACACAATTTATCATTCAATTACTCAATCCACACTTGCACAATTTACAATTAACTCTCTATGTATATGTAAACAAATGATTACATAATGAGTCTTTCTTTCACCTGATATTCTAATAAGTGGCCTTTTCTCTGCCCATAGGCTTACAGTCTAATTCTACCTCTAACTAACTGACTGACTGACCAACAGAATGACTTTGACTGACTCTATGCCTTTTAGGCTTACATTTATATAAAAGGTTTGGTTAACCAATTACGGTTCCGATCCTTAATTTGCTAGACTAAATCCTGAATATCCTCTAAGTCCCCTTTTGACTGCAGTAATCTTGAAGAATCCTCTCTAGTTCCACAAATCACGAAACCAATTCCTAATCTAAGACTTACAATTGATTTCCAAATCTCTCAATCCCCACTAATCACTCAACATCACTCATGTTCTCCTATATTTGAGAGCACTTACAAATATCCTCACAATATCTAATTAATTCCTATTCCAATCACTCAAAACATTAATAATTACATACATAGGAATCCAACTTCCTTTAAAACACAAGACCCCCTAAGTTAACTAGAATGTCATGAAATTACTGAGCTGAATGCTCCTGCATCAAAATCCCAAGGTTAAAATAATCATGATCTCATGACCATGTGCTTCCGACATTTGTGTTCTTGGATCCCACACTTTGTTCTGTAATTTGTCTTTGGTTGTTTTTGTTGTTTGTTGTTATTCTCCATGTTTCCACACTTTATATTTCTTTGCCCCACTAGCTATGCTTTCACAGTCTGTTGTTGTGTTTCTCTTTCTGCTGCTTGACCTTCTTATTGTTGTTTTATTCTAAGGTACCTTCATCATCAGTATTATTATTATTTCAATATCTATGTCCAATTTATCTTGTCACTCATAATTACTTTTACATTTTTTGTTGTACTCTATCCACTCATCTTCAAATTGTTATTTACTATCTTCTCTTTGAAGTTGTTGGATTCTTACTACCGCCCTTTTATCCTTACCCTCTTCTGACTTTCCAAACAACCTCTGTTTAGTATCTGTAAAGTTACTTTCAAAAAGTAAATTGTCCTCCAATTTCCTTTGTACTTGATTCCTATCAAATACATCACGATGTTGTTCATTGATTCCAGCATATTTTCCTTCCTCTTCTTTGCAAACCCTTAGTAATTGTCCCTCACTTCCTTCATTGATTCTGATAATCAGTTTAACTTCTCCATGCACTGTATCTTCATTCTTTTCTTTTTCCTCATCAACATGTCTGACCTGGAAACTTCCAGTCTTATTCAGTTCTGAAACTGACTCTTCAACTTGAAACATGTCTGTCTCATCTTCATTAAATCATATGATCATAAAACAATTATTAACTTTTTACTTTTTTCTTCATCCTCATTACTTTTTTATTTTCTGGCAACATCTTAGTCTGTTGCTTTGAGTTTCCCTTCAATTCCTTTGTCAACACATCAGTATGTTGATTTAAACTCTCGATATCATTTGTTCCAATGATATCTCTCTGCTCTGGTTCACAATAATGAACTCCTTCTTATGTAATGTCAATTTGTTGAACTTTTATTACCATCCCCTTTTCCTTATGATTGTCATTCATGAAAATTTATTTTTCTTCCTTTTCCAACAATTTATCCTGAGTATACATCCTCTGATTTTCCAACTTCCTCCTTTGAAAGTCTAATTTCCTATATAACTCAATAATTTCAATTGGAGTAGAATTTGGAAATTTTACACAATTTTCCATACCTTCCTTTGTTATTAACCAATCACTAGATGTCCTTTCTCGCTTTGCTAAATATTTTGCATAGGCTTCTTCTTTCTTCAAGTATGTGATAGTCTTTTATTTGTCTTGATTCAAATCTGTCTCCGCTTCTTCTTCAATACACTTTGCCTTGCTGTCTCTCTAGAAACCTTCTTCAAGAGCTATCCTTGCCCCATCATCTGCATTAAGATTCTCCTGAATTTGTTTTTCATTAAAATTCATTAGATTAGCTCTCCTAGACAACATTCCTTTGTTCTTCATCAGAATAAGATACTGGTCTTCCATCTCTATGACAGCTTCAAATGACTTCCTTCTCTCATCAAGTAACTCATCCATTGACTCTTCCTATTGTAACCACTCAAATTCTTCGTCTTCTGAGAAAATTTCTTTGTCACGTTTTACTTCAAGATCTTCATCCATTCTGAAGACATCTTCTCAAAGTTGTTTTTCTCCTGCAATACCTATAATCATACACAAATTATTAGTTTTAAAAACATAAGACCTTGTGGTCTCACTCGATGCTTCAGTCATCATATCTGCTTGTTGTCTTGAATTCTCATAATACTTCATAAGACCTTTCACAGATCTCCAGTGTCCATCCTTACCCAGAACTTCACCTTGTTCTACTTCACAAATGGAAACTTCCATTCTCATCTTAGCTTCTCTAATTTTTTCTACCAGCCACTTCACTTGCCTTTGTTGTAGCCTTTTCTATAACTTAGACCAGTTCACTGCCTTTTTCCTCAATTCCCAACCTTGTCTTTAGTTTTCCTCTAGTAGCATCCTTAGTACATTGAGTTGTTCTTTTAACTCTGTAATTTCCTTGTCACGCTCCTCTTGACTCATTCTCTTGCCATTTGCCTTGACATCCTCCTTCTTCACTTTTCTTCTGTTGTGGTCTTCCTAAGAACCTCTCATACCTCTATGACTATTAGTAGTCATCTCCTTCTCTATAATCATGAAATCCTCACTCACTTACTTTGAGCTGCACTAAATTCTCTGCAATAGCAAGTCCTCCCTATTGTCACTTACCTCACCAAGCTCTCCTCTATACCTGGCCTTTCGCAAGCACCTAGTTCTCTATTCTCTCGAACCTATTTGAGCACTTCTCTCTACTCCTTCTAGGATTTAACTTACTTGCACCTTTTAAGAACACAAATGTCCTCTTGTAATTCAATCACAAATGAAATACTAGGTTCTGGCCACCTCTTCTTTCACTTAGAAATTCTTTCTAGCTTCTTCATCCCTTAGCAATTCTACCCACATCCTCTTGTGGAATTGCCTTGATGATCTTTTCATGAGCTACAACAAAGCCTCTGTAGTAACAAGTCCCTCTTGCTACATGATGCCTCACTAAGATTCTCTCCTCTGAGCTTAATCTTTTGGGATCTTTATGGTTATCTCCTCTGGAACCAATTGAGCACTCCCTGCTCTAGGTCGCTCCAATCTTCTCACCTTCTTATGTTTCTACTTGTATGACAATAGAAAGACCACAAGCTCTCCAATCTACAACATAACTGTACCTCCTCCTTTTGCATGAAAACTCTTTCTCGTACAAAATCTTTTCCTACTCTGATACCAAAATTACAGCAGCCTAAGCAGCATATACCCCAATGATGCAACTTAAGTTGCATATACCCACAGTATGCAAATAAAATTGCATGTCACACTATGTAAATGGCATGTCCCAAGATAAACACCAATATTAATGGTGAAACCCTCATAAACCAAAGTTTAAGTCTTTTAATTGAATATCTAAGTGGAAGCTATCAAACTTTAGCATAAAACATTAATCCTGCTTATTGCTATTATAAGTCCCATATAATAGAAATATTCATAACCCATACTTAAAACCATACCTTTTTGACATTCTTCAAACCTTTGCACATATATCGATGCTCTCCTTATCGCATTAAATCTCCACCATCGATCTCATTCCTATATCCGACGATTATCGCATCACCCGATCACTAACTAGCTTAGCTGATCTCCACCGTTGATCTGTCTCACTTGATCCAATGGATATCACATCATCCGCTCGCTAACTACCCTGGACAATCTCCACCATTTATCAATCCCACTCAATCCAACGACTATTGCGCAATCTCACGCAAATACTCGCACAACCGATATCATATCGAGAGCACGCGAGAAAAGTAGTTTTCTCGTGCTATGTGTCGCCTGCGAAGGTTAATCACATAGAGTTTAGAAATACCATTTCCAACCTTTAGGGCATGCGAGATACCACTTACCAGGTTTTCAAGATCATTTAGTCCTTCTTCTAACACGTTAACCTGCGCATACTTTCATAAGTGATATGCATCCGATCACCCATTAAAAAAACGAACCAATCAATCTGTACCTTAAACCCTTGACTTCATTTTGCGTGACTTAATCCTAGCTATCTATCTCCCTCTCTCTCATTTGTTGATCTGACTGATCCAACGACTGTGATTTGTTGTTACATTCTTCTGGATCACATGTAATAACCTTCTCGCTTCTTTGTTTGTGTATTTATTCTCACCTTACGGCCTTCAACTGTTTCAATCTCGATCTTCGTTCTGTTACTTTGTCTATGGTTTTCTTCACCTGCAAACCTATGTTACGAAAATGTATTCTAATCTACACACAATTTATGATTCAATTACTCAATGCACACTTGCACAATTTAGAATTAACTCTCTATGTATATATAAACAAATGATTACATAATGAGTCTTTCTTTGGCCTAGTATTCTAATCAGTGGCCTTTCCTTTCTGCCCATAGGCTTACAGTCTAATTCTAACTCTAACTAACTCACTAACTGACTAACCGACTGACTCTGATTGACTCTATGCCTTTTAGGATTACATTTATACAAAAGCTTTCGTTAACTAATTCTAGTTCAGATCCTTAATTTGCTGCACTAAATCCTAAATATCCTCTAAGTCCACTTTTGACTCCAGTAATACCTAAGAATCCTCTCTAGTTCCACAAATCACAAAACCAATTCCTAATCTAAGACTTACAATTTATTTCCAAATCTCTCAATCCCCACTAATCACTCAACATCACTCATGTTCTCCTACATTCGAGAGAATTTAAAAATATCCTCACAATATCTAATTAATTCCTATTCCAATCACTCAAAACATTAATAATTACATACATAGGAATCCAACTTCCTTGAAAACACAAGACCGCCTAAGTTAACTAGAATGTAACGAAATTGTTGAGTTGAATGCTCCTGCATCAAACTCCCAACGTTAAAATAATCATGATCTCCTAATCATGTGCTTCCCACCTTTGCCTTCATGGATCCCACACTTTGTTCTGTAATTTGTCTTTGGCTGCTACTGTTTTTTGTTGTTGTTCTCCAGGTTTCCACACTTTATGTTGCTTTTCCCCCCTAGTTATGCTTTCAGAGTCTGTTGTTGTCATCCTCTTTCTGCTGCTTGACCTTCTTACTGTTGTTTTCTTCTGAGGTACCTTTATCATCAATATTATTTTTCTTTCAATCTCTATGTTCAATTTATCTTCTGACTCATAATTACTTTTCCATTTGTTGTTGTATTATATCTACTCATCTTCAAATTGTTGTTTACTATCTTCTCTTTGAAGTTGTTGGATTCTTACTACTACCCTTTCATCCTTACCCTCTTATGACTTTCCAAACAACCTCTGCTCAATATCTGTAAATTTACTTTCAAAAAGTAAATTATCCTCCAATTTCCTTTGTACTTGATTCCTCTCAAATACATCACTGTGTTGTTCATCGATCTAGCATATTTTCCTTCCTCTTCTTTGACAACCCTTAGTAATTGTCCTTCACTTCCTTGACTGATTCTGACAATCAGTTTAACTTCTCCAAGCACGGTATCTTCATGCTTTTCTTTTTCCTCATCAGCATGTCTGACCTGGCAATTTCCAGTCTTCTTCAGTTCCGAAACTGACTCTTCAACTTAAAACATGTCTCTCTCATCTTCATAAAATCCTATAATCGTAAAACAATTATCAAAATTAAGAAATAAGGCCTCATTAACTTTTCCTTCTCTAGCAACATCTCAGTATGTTGCTCTGTGTTTTCCTTCAATTCCTTTGTCAACACATCAGTGTGTTGATTTAAACTGTCCTCCATATCATTTGTTCTAAGGATATCTCTCTTCTATAGTTCACAATAATGAACTCCACATTCTGTAATGTCAATTTACTGAACTTTTACTACCATCCCCTTGTCCTTATGATTGTCATTCATGACAATTTTTTTTCTTCCTTTTTCAGCAATTTATCCTAAGTATACATCCTCTTATTTTCCAACTTCCTCCTTTGAAAGTCTAATTTCCTATATAACTCAATAATTTCAATTGGAGTAGAATTTGGAAATTTCACACAATTTTCCATACCTTCCTTTGTTATTGACAAATCATCAGATGTCCTTTCTCCCTTTTCTAAATATTTTGCATAGGCTTCTTCTTTCTTCAATTATGTGATAGTTTTTTCTTTGTCTTGAGTCAAATCTATCTCCACTTATTCTTCAATACACTTTGCCTTGTTGTCTCTCTATAAACCTTCTTCAAGAGATATCCTTGCCCCATCATCTACATTAATATTCTCCCGCATTTGTTTTTCATTAAAATTCATTAGATTAGCTCTCTTAGACAATATTCCTTTGTTCTTCATCAGAATAAGATATTGATCTTCCATCTCTACGACAGCTTCAAATGACTTCCTTCTCTCATTAAGTAACTCATCCATCGACTATTCCTATTATAACTAGTCAAATTCTTCCTCTTCTGAGAAATTTTCTTTGTCACCTTTTACTTCAAGATCTTCATCCATTCTGAAGACATCTTCACAAAGTTGATTTTCTCCCGCAATACTTGCAGTCATACACAAATTATCAGTTTTAAAAACATAAGACCTTGTGGTCTCACTTGATGCTTCAGTCATCATATCTCCTTGTTGTCTTGAATTCTCATAATAATTCATAAGCCCTTTCATAGATCTCTAGTATTCATCTTTACCCAGAACTTCACCCTGTTCTGCTTCACAAATGAAAACTTCCATTCTCAACTTAGCTTCTCTGAGTTTTTCTACCAGCCACTTCACTTGCCTCTTTTCTAGCCTTTTTTGTAACTTAGACCACTTCACTACCTTTTTCCTCAAGACCCAACCTTATCTTTGGTTTTCCTCTAGTAGAATCCTTAGTACATTGAGTTGTTCTTTTAACTTTGTAGTTTCCTTGTCACACTCCTCTTGACTCATTCTCTTGCCATTTTCCTTGGCATCTTATTTCTTCACTTTTCTTCTGCTATGGTCTTCCTCAGAACCTCTGTTACCTCTGTTATGACTATCAATATTCATCTCCTTCTCTATCTTCATGAGTTCCTCACTCACTTACTATGAGCTACACTAAAGCCTCTGCAATAACAAGTCCTCCATATTGTCACTTACCTCACCAAGATCTCCTATGTACCTGGTCTTTTGGCAAGCACTTGGTTCTCTATTCTCTCGAACCTCTTTGAGCACTTCTCTCTTCTCCTTCGGGGCTTTAACTCATCTACACCTTTTAAGAATACAATTGTCCTCTTGTATTTAAATCACAAATGAAATACTAGGTTCTGGCCACCTCTTCTTTCACTCATAAATTCTTATTAGCTTCTTCATCCCTTAGCAACTCTACCCATATCCTCTTGTGGAATTGCCTTGATGATCTTTCCATGAGCTGCAGCAAAACCTCTGTAGTAACAAGTCCCTCTTGCTACATGAAACCTCACTAAGATTCTCTCCTCTGACCTCAGTCTTTTGGCATCTCTTTGGTTCTCTCCTCTGGAACCAATTGAGCACTCCTTGCTCTAGGTTGTTGCAATCATCTCACCTTCTTATGCCGCTACCTGTACGAGAATAGAAAGACCACAAGCTCTACAATCTACAGCATAACTGTACCTCCTCCTTTTGCACAAAAACTCTTTCTCGCAGGAAATATTTTCCTGCTTTGATTCCAAAATGATGCCACCCTAAGCCGCATATACCCTAATGATGTCACTTAAGCCATATATACCCACAGTATGCAAATCAAATTGCATGTCACAATATGTACATGTCATGTCCCAAGATAAACACCAATATCAATGGTGAAACCCTATTAAACCAAAGTTTAAGTCTTTTAATTGAATATCTAAGTGGAAGCTATCAAACTTTACCTTAAAACATTAATCCCACTTATTTCTATTATAAGTCCCATATAATAGAAATATTCATACCCCATACTTAAAACCTTACCTTTTTTCCATTCTTCAAACCTTTGCACATATGTCGATGCTCTCCTTAGCACATTAAATCTCAGCCATCGATCTCATTCCTCAATCCGATGGTTATCATGTCACCCAATCGCTAACTAGCTTAGCTGATCTCCATTGTTGATCTGTCTCGCTTGATCCAACAACTATCGCGTTGTCCACTCGCCAACTAGCCCAGACAATCTCCACCGTTGATAAATTCCACCCAATCCAATGATGCGCAATCTCACGTAGATACTTGCATGACCGATATCAGATCGAGAGCATGCAAGAAAAGTAGTTTTCTCATGCTACGTGTCACCTGCTAAGGTTAATTGTGTAGAGTTTAGAAATACCGCTTCCCACCTTTAGGGTGCGCAAGGTACGACTTACCATCTTTTCAAGACCACTCTGTCCTTCTTCTAACACGTTAACCTGTGCATACTTTCAGAAGCGATATGTGTTCGATCACCCATAAACGGATCGATCGATCACTCCGTACCTTAAACTCTTGACTTCATTTTGCGTGACTTAATCCTAGCCGTCTATCTCCCTTGCTCTCATTCGTTGATTTGACTGATCCAATGACTGTGGTTTGCTGTTACATTTTTCTGTTATCACCGCGTAATAGTCTTCTTGCTTCTTTGTTTGTGTATTTATTCTCGCCTTACAGTCTTCAACTATTCTGATTTCCGCTCTATTACTTTGTGTATGGTTCTATCCACCTGCAAACCTATGTTATGTAGATTTATTCTAATCCAAACACAATTTATCATTCGATTACTCAATCCACACTTGCACAATTCAGAATTAACTCTTTGTGTATATATAAACAAATAATTACATAATGAGTCTTTCTTTGGCCTGATATTCTAATCAGTGGCCTTTTCTTTCTGCCCATAGGCTTATAGTCTAATTCTATCTCTAACTAACTTACTGACTGACCAACTAACTGACTCTCACTGAATCTATGCCTTTTAGGCTTACATTTATACAAAAGGTTTCATTAACCAACTCTAGTTCAGATCCTTAATTTGCTCGACTAAATCCTGAATATCCTCTAAGTCCAATTTTGACTCTAGTAATCCCTAAGAATCCTCTCTAGTTCTACAAATCATGAAACCAATTCCTAATCTGAGACTTACAATTGATTTGCAAATTTCTCAGTCCCTAGCAAGGCAAAATGATTGGAAAAAGAAAGAGTGAGGGAACAATTCCCTCACTTGCCAATTGACTGATAAAGCTTTTGGTGGTCAAAAATCTCCTTAATGGGGAGGATTAATTAAGGCGGATATTCAAACACAGTGGCATGGAAAAATCTCAAAATTCAAAGTGGTGGAAAGGTTATGAACTTGACATCAGGTCAAAGTGCTCATCACCCTGATTCCAATGGTGCGAACAACACTCCAATCCAAGTTGGGATGAAGAAGATAGAGGTAGTCACAGTTCGGTTGACTTTAGATGACTTGGCAGGATTAATGAAGGCACAATTTGGCATTTTCTGGCAGATGAAGTCTGGCCAACTCCGGCCAAATTCCGGGCAAAATTGTGGCCTCGTTAAAGTGACCCCTTCGGTCTAAAGCTGGATTTCCAAAAACGCACATTTTGTTTTATATAACAAAAAAATATATAAAAAAAGGGGTGGAGGGCCACCAACCCTGCCACCCCAACTCTCAAACAAATCTACTCAAAATTAAAATAAATTAAATGGTGGAGGGGTGAGCCATGACCCGCAACCCCTCCCACAGGTCCCTCACCTCACACTACGAAACTACGTTGCTCCCACGAAGCCACCACAACCAACAACAATGAACATGGGTGGGTTGGCCCTTGGGGCGCAAACCCAACCTAAAACTGATAGCCTATTAATGGAGGGTGTAGCTATTGAAAAGGAGGCAAGTATGGTGGGCAGGCCTGACCCAACCAAACCTTAAGTTTAAAAGAAAATTGGTTATAAATTTTTTAAAAGGGGATTTGTTATATGTAAAAGGAGGAGGCGGGGCTTGACATCTTGACCTCCTCCCCATTAAACCGAATCACAAAAAACTCCGCTAACAGCTTTATTAGGAAATTCGTCACCCAATTTCTATTTAAAATGCATTTTTCAGCGCGCTCAGGCAGAGGAGGCAATGCATGCAGTTCGAGGCAGAATTTTGCAGGAGGGGTGAAATTTCACTTTCTCAAAATTTGACAAATTTTATATGGTTTCAACACTTCTCGATGCCACGAACACGATGGCATTGTCCATTTCTCCATCAAAGTTTTTCATTTTTCAACCATTTTTCATTATGGAGGTATAAGACTCCTTTTTGTAACTGATGCTTGTACTCTTCTTTTTCATGCCACTTAATGAATGAACGCCTCCACATTGATTGAGCAGGGCCCGGAGACGTAGTCCAAGTTGGATGAACTCCGTTATCAAGTATTGTTGTCTTCTTTCATGCTTTATGCGTTTTTCCTCTTGTCTCATGTGCACATTAAGTTTTCTCTATTAAGCTACAATTTATGCATGTAATTCTTTAACACATCTGTAAACAAAATACTTTTGGATCAAGTGGTATAAGAGCAGGTCTTTTTTAGATGTGAATTTCATGTTTGTATGCTAACAAGAAACAAGATCTGAAGAGGCAAAGTGAAACTAAAATCTTTCGATCCCGAAGCAGGGTGTGCACATCGAAGGAGAAACATGGCAGATGAAGAGGCTCATCATGAAGAGGAGCACAATTTCCGCAAAACAATCTATACAATGGCAGAGAATGTTGGTCAGTTTCTTTCAAGGTTGGAGAAATCAGAAGAGAGAAATCCAGAAGAACAAGGTTCAATGCATGGAAATGGTGGAGAAGAACACCCTCCTTCTCCTTCCACGAGTGAAATTTCTTATTCCTCTCATCACCATAATCGTATAAATTCAAGGGATGCATCTAAGAAACCTATCTTTAAATTAGATGTCAAATTTTATTTTCCCATGCTTAACGGTGAAAGTAATGCAGAAAAGCTTAATAACATGATTAGGAAGATTGAAATCCACTATAGGATTCAGTAGATCGATGAGGACGAGGCAAAGATTCAGCTGGCCTCTCTTCGGCTGAGTAGCACTGCTCTCACTTGTTGGGAGAGAAAATTGCTAAGTAGTAAGAGTGTGGGTAATCTTCTTTCCTCATGGCCTAGTTTCATTTTTGCATTAAAGGAACAATTCTATCCCTTGGCTTATAAAGAAAAAGCCTTAATATATTGGCAATACTTAAGGCAAGGTAGAGGTCAAGATGTTTAAATCTTTATAGAGGAATTTAGAAAACATGCACTTAATTTGGACATTGCACTTGACTCACCTGAAGTAGTAACTAAGTATATTGGATCATTACATAGTTACCTTAGACATTCATTATTATTGTTTGAACCAACTACTATTGACTTTGCTAGTGTGAAGGAAATCCATCTTGAGAATAGGGGCAAAAATGAAAGAGATGATCATTTCAAGAAACCATCTTTAAAACCTCAAAATGGAAAACCCAAAGTGAAAATAAAAGGAAAGGAGAAGAGGATGACATCAACCAAGAAAGATGAAGGAGAAAGACCTTATTGTAATCACTGCAAAAACGGAAGGTCATGACGGCGATCATTGTTGGAAACAGTACCCGGAAAAGAGACCAAAGAAGTAGGGAGGAAAAGGCAAGCAGAAGACAGTGGCAATTGTGCATCAAGACCTTGGATCTGATTCAGGAGATGAAGCATTGATCATAGCAGTAGGAACAAAAGGTACTCTTACACCTCATGTTAATTATGAATCACATGAAGGCACTAGTTCAATAGATGATTCCCTTCCTAATGAATGAAAGAGAATTGAGCTATTTCATATTAGAGTTATCATAAATCATACAAAAGTGGAAACTCTATTTGATACCAGATCCCAAGCAAACTTGATTTCAGAGTCCTTGGTAAAGAAGCTAGGCTTGGAAACCAAACCACATCCAAAACCTTACCCACTTGGATGGATACATGATAAAGCAAAACTGAATGTAACCAAGCAATGTAAGGTTAAATTTTTTATCACTTCTAAGTTAGTGGATGAGGTAAAACTTGATGTCATACCACTGGATATCTGTGGCATGGTGTTAGGGAGTCCATATCTATATGATAGAAAGGAAATCTTCTTCCGTCATGAAAACAAATACCAAATCACAAAAGATGGGGTAGAATATATTGTAAGGGCTCATCAAACTAAAATCAATGCTAGCCTTGTAAGTTTAGGACGAATGAAGAGGTTGG
>APFE030077548.1:5888-18146 GCA_000404065.3 Pinus taeda
AGAAAACAGGTGAAATTAGGCTCTGTGTGGATTTAAGAAACCTCAACCAAGTGTCATTGAAAGACAACTACCCCCTACCTAAAATGGACCACATTTTGCAAAGAGTAGTAGGGGCTTCAAGAATTTCCTTGCTGGATGGCTTTTCAGGCTTCAACCAGATTCTGGTCCATCCTGATGATCAGGACAAAACTGCATTCACAACCCCATGGGGAACCTTTAAATATGTCAAAATGCCTTTTGGTTTAAAGAATGCAGGGGCCACTTTCCAGAGAGCAATGGATATTACTTTTGCCAAAGAAATTCATGACTTCCTATTCATCTATTTGGATGACCTTACACCATTCTCCAAATCAGACCGAGAACATATAAATCATCTCAGACAAATCTTTCTAAAATGCAGAAAATATGGGATATCATTGAATCCCAAAAAATCCATTTTTGGTCTAGAGGAAGGTAAATTACTAGGACATATTATTTCCAAGGATGGCATCAGAATTGATCCAGACAGAATCCAAGCCATCCAACATATGCCCCATCCCAGGAATATAAAGGAATTACAGGCCTTTTTGGGAAAAATCAACTTTCTAAGAAGATTTATCCCAAACTTAGCTGAGCTCAGCAGATTGCTTAACAACATGTTGAAAAAGGATTCCAAAGTTAAATGGACAGTAGATGCCAAACAAACCTTTGAGAGCATCAAATTTTCTCTTACCCAAACTCCTGTCCTAACTAGCCCTCAATTTGATAGAGACTTCATCATATTCTCCTTTGCTTCTGAACACACAATTGCTGCAGTTTTACTACAGAAGGATGATCTAGGAAATGAAAAGCCTATAGCTTTCTTTAGCAAAGCCCTAAGAGATGCTCCCCTCAAATATCAAGTCATGGAAAAACAGGCCTATGCCCTGGTCAAAGCCATAAAAGACTTTAGGATTTATATCCTTTATTCTCACATAATTGCCTATGTACCAAGCCCAATTGTCAAAGATATACTTACACAAGAGAATTTGGAGGGCAGAAGAGGCAAGTGGATAGCAAGTATTTTGGAATTTGACATAGAAATAAAGCCTACTAAACTCATAAAGGGACAGGGCTTAGCCAAACTGATGTCTGAAACAAATTTCCAAGCCCTAGACATTAACCAACTAGACAGTGAACAGGAGCTGGCGACTCCAAAGATCAATGTAGCCTTTGAGCAATCCCCTTGGTATTCTGATATCTGTTATGTCTTGCAAAACCTGTGTGCTCCCTCAGGACTGTCTAGAACTAAGAGTAGGTTTGTCAAAATGAAAGCCTCAAAATTCTGTGTCATGGAAGAAAATCTGCTTTGGAGAAACCATGAGGGCATCTTGCTAAATTGTCTGATTGAAGGTGAAACCAAAAAGATCATGGAAGAATTTCACGCAGGAGAGTGTGGAGGGCATCTTTACTGGAAATCCACTGTGAGCAAAATACTAAGAGCTGGATATTACTAGCCCACTATCTTTTCTGATGTCAAGAGATTTACCACTGCATGTCACAAATGTCAAGTGTTTGAAGGAAAAAGACAGTTGCTGCCTCTACCCCTAAGGCCTATTGCAACAGAGAAACCATTTCAGCAATGGGGCTTGGATTTCATTGGTGAAATTAATCCCTCTTCTTCAGGCCAGCACAGGTGGATTCTTACAGCAACAGATTACTTCACCAAGTGGATTGAGGCGATCCCATGTAGACAGGCAAATGACTCTACCATCATACAATTCCTGGAGACAAATATTTTGGCTAGATTTGGATGTCCTGATAAAATAATAACAGACAATGCTGCTGCCTTTAGGTCTAAAAAAATGATCAGTTTCTGTCATAAATTTCATATTACTTTGGGCCACTCTACAGCATACTATCCCCAAGGCAATGGCCTGGCAGAATCATCAAACAAAAGCTTGGTAAATATGATCAAGAAAATATTAGAGGAGAATAAGAAAAATTGGCACAAGAAACTAGTTAATGCATTATGGGCAGACAGATTAACAACCAAAAGATCAATTGGGGTCAGCCCATATGAGTTAGTCTATGGTTTAGAAGCCAAATTCCCTTCATCGTTAGGGATCCCTGCTATAAAGATACTCCAGGAAAGCCAAGCTGAGCCCAATGACATGCAAAGAAGGATCAATCAGATTATATGTTTGCAGCAAACCAGAGAGGAAGTTTATAACAGAGTTCAAATTTTACAAGAAAAGCTAAAAAAGACATTTGACAGAAGGACCAAAGCAGAGGATTTCAACATAGGTGACAAGGTACTCAAGTGGGATTCAAGGAGAGAGAGTAAGGGTAAGCATGGAAAATTTGACTCCCTATGGAGAGGACCATTCCTAATACAAGCAGTACAAGGAAACAATACCTATTTTCTGCAAGATCTGGACAAAACTGACTTAGAAGAAGGGCCTGTCAATGGCAGGATGCTCAAGCACTATTTTGACTACCTTCCATGAATAGAGCTGACCTGCTTTTTTGTACATAGTTTGTTGTGAATAATGTTGTATATATTGTGGTTTTTTGAGGCATGAAGATAAGATCATTTTCTGAGAGGCATTGCAGATAAGGAATAGGATGGAAAAACATTCTGGGTTTCAGTACATCATACATTTTGAGGAATCCAGGGTGATAAAGCTCCAAAGTTTCAAAGCAATATCTGAAGGACCTAGGCATACTGACCTACTGTTCTTGGCCTTTCAGGAGGAAAGACCATCCCCATGTGGAGCCACTATTGGATACCTATACCAAGAGGTTTCATATTTCATGATTGGATATCAAAGGTCCAAATATGCTCTGCTTTGATAAATGCAAAGATCCCATATTTCCCTAAGAAAACAATGTCTGTCTCCGGTTTGATGAGAACTCAATTTGATGGGTGGTCCAACAGCCTAATCTGGATCATGCCATGTTTTAAATTTATGCTGTAGAATAGAGAATGAAATCTGTCCAAACTGTTTAAACTTGGCAGATCAGTAGCTAGGTAGAGAAGCAAAGGTTCCCAACTGCTTAATCTGGGACCTTGGAAGGAATAAGGGTTGTATCAAGATAGGGAAGGAAGGCAAAAAGGCCAATAAAAAGAAAAGGCATTCAAAGGGTTTGCAAGTCCAAGTGCACCCTCCAAGAAGGAACAAAAAATGCTAGGAATTAGTTGGGTAGGTAGATGGGGTTGCAGAAAAGTTGTCTCTTTCAAAGACCAAAGTTGCTAAAACATCTACTGGTTTATGCAGCAAACTCAAAAGTTTTGTCATGGTGCTAATAGCCTTCAAAAGCCACATTTCTTGTGTAAAAATCTTTTCATTTTCATCTACTCTTGATTCTAAGTTATTTTCAAAGAAAACTTGGTTGAATCAGCCCTCACTCATGTCTCTTCCATATTAACAACTAACTCTACTATTTAGCTCCTTATACCCCTTTATCCCTAGTATCATAAACACCATGGTGTATAAACCCCACAATGTATAAATATCCCTCCCGGGCATTATAGCCATATAGTCTATGCAAAAAGGAAATCAAATGACACCTGGTCACTTTGATGAACCTCTCAACTTACCCTCTCTCATTCTGGGTTAATCTGCTTATTCAGCCCTCACTTGCAAAGAAAAATCATTACTTAACCCATTTTTACCCATAAACCTTTTGCAAAAGATGAAAAACCCGAAAAACCCGAAAAACCCACAAATCCTAAAGTTCCCGGCCATATTATTTAATTGAATATTTTAAATCGCCCGGCGGGCCCCTTCCAAACATGCACGACCAGTCGAAGGACCCACCAGCCGTCGATCTCCGCCGGTCAAGATCCAAGGGTGGGCGGTCGATTTTGCGCCCCGATCTGCCGACCGTTAACGTCAGGGGAGAGCGGTTTTGGGCCCGTACGAGGACGCGTGGCGGGCGCTGAAGTTGTTCGGAGCTCTCTCCCCGTTACCGCCTTTGCTCCAAAAGTGGTGCGGGGAACCCGCTTACCACCACTCCACTTACCGCTCTCCCTCCCACGTCGCCCCAACGTCACCCTGACGTCACCTCACTTTCGTCCGCCCCCGCGCCCCGTCAACCTCCACACAGTCGTGCCACCGCATCCGCCCGCCACCGTGTCCCGCCACCCTGGCCCTCACGTCAGCACCACGTCACCACCGTACAGCGGGCCCACCATGAAGTCATGCTGACGTCATCGGCAGAAAAGCGCCAATCGCGTTATTTTGCAAAATTCGATGTTATAACCGGCCTAATAAGCCGTTTTTAGTCATTTTCATGCGATTAAGAGAAGGAGCCGTTAAACAACCAACTGCCGCGAAAAATTGATCCAGACAGCAAATTTGAAGATTCCGACCATTGAAAGTCCAGAATTCACGGTGCCAAGCCTCCACAGTCCAGCTCGCAAGTGTTCAAGCTGGTTAGTCCAGGTATTTAGCCGGTTTCCCCACTTCGCCCATGCATTGTAAATTCACCAATTGGCACCATTAAAAACCTTCGAATACAGTTCTGTCTGTCACACAAAGCCAGCCAAGCAACCTTCACCACCCTGAAACCATAATTCAGTAAACGAGTGCTCGTTTCGCGGGCCAAAAACCCCGAATTCCTTCCCGAGGTACTAGGCATTGTTCCCTTTTGCCGAGTACAGCCCACTTGCTGTTATACCAGAGAAACCTGAAAAACCCTGCAAATTTCACATTGACAATTCACACCCTGTGAATTCCACAGCAAACATATAATCCAGCCTGCAAACACCCTCTGCAAAGGAACACCTCACTGGATTAGCAGTTGAGTTGAAGTCAAAAGCCCTTTTAACACTGATTGAATCACTACCCCTTTCTCTACAAACCAGCTCCCATCATGGCGTCTCCTGCAACTTCATCCATCAGTATGGCCTCACAGAGTCAGACAAACAAAGAGCTGGAAGCTCTGTCACTAGTAGATAAGGATGGTCTCATTGGAGACTTTGAAGGGAGCAGGGACTTTTTGCAGACCTTCAGCAGACTAAGGGAAGACCACAAGGATGGACATGGTACATATGGGGTCTGGGAATCAAACCTGCCCTACTACTGTCTCCCAGCTGTGAATGTTTTCCCTGAAATCATTCGCCTCTGTGCTAAACATTATGATGCCGAGCATAGAGCTATCAGCACCTCATCAGGGAGGATCCTATTCCAAATCAATGCTGAGTCCATAAACAAAATGTTACACTTTGATCAAACAGAGTTGCTGATCCCATTCTCCATGAATCAGTTGATGGACGCTGGGGACAAATTAACTGATGAAGAGCTACAGAAAATCAGCAGAAACTTCATGAAACCTGAATGCCAGACCACAGAGCCCCCTCCCTATCTGAACGATCAATTCAATAATGTGGGCAGGCTATTGCTGGACATGATAGCCTATGTATTGGGGTACCAAAGCAGTGAGCATGTGGACAGAGGCATGCTAGCAATGCTGTCTGTTTACAGCCCATATCAACCCCCTACCAAAAAGTACAACTTTGCCAAATTCATAGCCAACAGGATCCATGATCAGCTAACCAAAGTGGACAGACAGGGGGTCTTCAGGTATCCAGCCTACCTTTACCATATGTTCATGTATTATCACTCTGAAGCCTTCCCATGCTATGTCAGAAGGCTGGACCATACAGGGGAAAGAAGATCTGTTATCTTCTGGACCTCAGTCTATCACAAAGTCACAAATTCACCCTATACCTATTGTGAATTTGTTGACCAATTTGTATACCCACTCTGCTGCATGTTAATGAAGTCCCCACCTCCCAGAGTGTCCAGTGAGATAAAGAAAGCTCTGCAGCTTTCCAAGAAAAACAAAATAGGTGACTGGTACCTATATGAGCACCATACAGTCTTCAGGATCTATGGATGTGAGGTCTGCCCATATAGGCTCCCAAGATATGTGACAATGAGGTTATTTGCACTTGAATATTACAGACAATTGATTCAATCAGACCTTGCCCACTTCCATGGCTCTAAGAAAAAGGCTCACCTCAACTTCAAGAGTGAAATGGGCCCTTTCATTATGAATAGGAAGGAAGGATGGGAGGACGCAGATCTGATCCTGAAGGACAAATACAAGCTATCTTATAGCTTTCGGTGGGTCCCTTATGACCCTCAAGGAGTCATCTCGGCTAGGAGAACTAAGTATAGGCCCCTAGCCATTAAGCATTGCCAATACCCTCACATAGAACAATATGCCAATCTGCAAGAGTGGCAACCAGATACTCTGGCTGAGAGTTTAACTGAGGAGGAGAGAATGCTTAAGAATGTAAAGGAGCTTGAAAAAACTATTGACCTAGATTATGTGCAGCAGGTACCCTTCAGATTACCTTACTCAGTAGGACAAGGGACCTCAGCAACAAAGACTGCACCTCAAGCGCCTACCACATCAGCATCAGCCATGGATAAAGGCAAAGGCATACTAGGAGCAGAGGATGAGCTGATAAAGGAACAACAACCTGAGCAACAGGCTCAACAACAAACTGAGCAGCAGAAAGAGAAGGAAACAGAGAAGGAAAAGGAAAAGGGAACAGAGCAGGAGGCTCAGCAGAAAACAGAGCAGGAGGCTCAGATGGAGACAGAACAGCAGACAGGGCAGCAGCAAGAACAAGTGGAAAAACCACAGAATGGGCTGCCAGAGACCCCTGCATTACAAACTCCTCCACCTCAAACGCAGCAGTCAAGTGCCCCAGTCTTACAGACCCCGGCACATGAAGAAAGGGAAGTTAAAAGACACAGAGAAGAGTCCACTCCTCTCAGTGGACCTTCAGACCAGCTAGAGGCCAAAAGGCAAAGGGCAGATTCCCCTGAAGTAGAAGACATCACTGATGATGTCTCAAATATTGCAAAAGATAAGGAGAGTAGCTAGCAGACAGGAACGAGCTCCTTTCAGCAGGAGCAAAACTTACAAGTCAGCTTGGAGGTGGCCTCCCAATCCCAGCAGAGCAAGAAGCCTAAGAGCACCAAGGCTTCTTTTATAGAAATTAAGGCTCAAAATGAGCTATTAAGGCAGGAGGTGTACAAACAATTCATAGATGCTACACCGGCCATGCAAGAAAGGCTGATGTCAGTCTATGACATCCAACAAGAAAAGATGATCTTCAGCCACTTTAAACCCAAGGGGCCGCAGCCTAAAAGTGCTGCAGATTTTATCAAGACAAGGGTGGAGGTCCTGGCCAGCAATATACATCCAATGGACCAAATTGAACTCCACAAGCAGGCTGGAGAAATGGTATATGCCACCCTAGTGGAGAAGGCCACATTGGCCTATGAGCTGAAGGAATCGTTGAAAAATACCAACACTCAGCTAGATGTGGAAAGGATGTCCTCCAAAGCCAAGGAAAACAGAATAAAGTCACTGGAGGACATTATTGTTGACCTAGGACATGATCCTAATGATCCAACAGGAGTCAAAGCCCTCATGAAGAAAAAGGATGATGACCTCAAGGCACTAAAGAAGAGATTAAAGCTGCCACCAACTGAACATCCTCAGACGGCTGAGCTTCAAGAGCAGAAAAAGATGGAGGATCAGCTAGACCTCCTATTACAACAGGATCAGAGGATAAGGGAGTTGGAGAAGCAATTGGAAGGAGCTTTACAAGACAAACAGGGAGAATCCACATCCCAAGCTCCTCCAACAACTTCAACATCAGCAGCAACAGGGGCTCCCACAACAGAGACAGCAGAAACAGCAACAGGCCAACAGGACAGCCCATCCATTGAAGATATAACCAAGGCTGTCAAGCAGATGGAACTCCAAGCTGATGAGATAAAGAAAGCCAAGGAGAAATTGGCAGAGCTGGAGTCAAAATATGATAAATCTAAAATGACAGTGGCCGAGCAGGGCAGAGAAATAAAGACCCTGAGAGACAGGATAAAGGCCTTGGAAAGAGAGCTAAACCTAGAAATAGCCCTGGCCGAAATAAAGAGAATTCTATGGGCCAAAATAAGCAAGTCTATCACCCAGCAGTGGAAGTCCATAAAGACCATCCATCAGCAGATGGAACTATTAGGCCAAGCTCGGGTAGAGATTGATAGGGCCAAAGCTGTGTTAGGAAATAGGCCAGATCAGGCCAATAGAATGGTAGATTACCTAAATAGGCATGAGGAAGAGGAGTTGGCAGCCATGGGCATTCCAAACAGGACAGAAGCAGTCCTCCTTGCCAAAAAGGTACTCACACTTAGAAGCTATGTGCAGGCAGTGGAGAGGAAATGCTTTGAAATGACAAAAGATGTGGAGGAGTTCAGGGCCAAACTGGTAGAGCTACAAGCAAGAGGCCTGCCCAGTCTGTTGAGTAGTCAAGGAAAACTGATTTCCCTAGATCAGTTTACCAACAGAATGATGACATACATGGAGAATCAGATCACTGCATCTGGCAGTTCATCTGAACAGACAGGGCCTCCTTCAGGACAAAATTTGTATGATAAACTGGGAGGCCTGTTCTTCATTGAAAATGAAGTCAATCACCTTTTTGAGACTCCTCCCAATTTCTTCAAATACACAGAGGCTGATGAGACTTTAATAAAAATCAGGAGACATCAAATGCCCAAGGAAGATTGGTGGCAATCCATGATCAGAATTCTGCCACGTTAGCTTCAGTCATTCGGTCACTAAGAGCCCAGGTCAAATGCAGTCATGAGGCCACATGCTTTTAAAAAAAACAGATAATATGAGTAAGAGCTCAGGTGACTTAGATCAGAAATCAGCTGTTAAGGATAACATGGAAACGAAGATGGATATTTTCCTCATCCCTCAAGATGACTCTGCTCAAGACACTCCACCTGCTGATGAGGTGGAATTCAGCATGCAGACAAAGGCTTGTTCCCATAATGGAATTCATGGTTGGTATAGTTTTCGTACGGAAGGATCAAGACTAAATGAAATGTTTGAGAAGGATGGAAGATACAGGACAGCATGAGGATAAAGCAAGCATTTAAGGCAATTAAAGGCAAAATCCAGCAGATAGATCATGACAGCTCGCCAAGAGGACACACAGCTGCACAAACAGGCCACTCAACAGTTAATTCAAAGCACTCAGCCGACTTCAACCAACTCCATAAAGCTCCAGATGTCAAAATTACTCTGACAGCAGTTAATAGCTTTTATAGCTCATTAAAGATTGTAATAACTTCTCATCTACTCTCTCTGTCCAAATGTAAGAGATATTTTCTCCGCTCAGATGACTCATACCTGAGATATTTTGTAACAAACTTCTATATATTCCCCCTCATTTTGATTAGGGGAGGTTGGACTCCGGATGTAAGAAATCTTTTTCTTCTCTGATATACTGATATTGTAAGCTCTCAGACAGTTTAATACCAAAGGCAGTGGGATTTCTCCAAAGCTGTTTGTCTCTTGTTCTCATGGTGGTGTGTGGCTCAAAGTGACAGGATTCCTGTGCATGACATGGTTCAATAAGTTTTTCTCATGACTCTGTAATTTCATCTGTGTTTCTTGTTATTCCATATGTATTTCACACTTTTTATACATTCTTAAAGCCAGATAGTAAGGAAAATGAATAGTCTCAGGATTTGGTCATTGACTACCCTGAGCTCAATCTAAACTATCTTATATGTTTTCTTCTGATACAGTATTTAAAGCGTAATTCTTAACTGCTACCTTTAATACTATGTCATCGCTGTGCTTCGTTGTTTAAGGAATTCAAGGGATTTCTCATAGATAACCAGCCCCTCTCACGAAATACAGCTTAAGCAAAGAACTCTTAATTGCTCTTTGCTGGTTGTCTTCATTTCACTTTTCACTATTTACAGTTTGTTTTATGAAATGCACACAGGCCCTGTAGCTTATCCCCTCACCAAAAGCAAGATTTCAAGAGAAAACAGTCCTAGACCCCATTGCCCAATGGATTAATCTTACCTGCTGATATACTTTAAAGAAATCAGAAGCATCCTCCCAACCAAACAAAAAAAACAACCAGAATATTCACTCCATAACTAGCCTAAAACTTTCACTGAAATCAGTGACAAACCTTATAGAGAGAGCCCTCTCTGACTGCAGCTAGGCTAGAAGCAGTAGCCCAAAGCTTGGTTAGTGGTTACCCCGGCCGTATTCTCTTAGGAGTCAAAGAGAACAACCTGGGTGCTAACAGTAGAAACCACTTGATTACCAGTCAATGATGTGAACTGTTAACAAGCATGAGAGAGACCACCAGTAATGTCAATGGTTCTCAAAGTACCCAGCACAATCCATCAGATGTGAATGAATGAGTCGATGTCGAACATTTCATGGAATCCTGGGACCGCAACTACATAACACTGCAGTCTGATAGGAATATCATCAATGGACGTCTTTGGTATGTCCGCCGTGAGACGCTCCAAATCCTGCTCCAACTCAGCAAGCGTCTCTGCAGCTGCATCCTGAGGGGCCGGTAGTGGTGCAACTGGATGTCTTCGCTCGAAAGCCCAGAGGTTGGCCGGGCGCCGTGGACCCATGTCTGCATTTCAAAAAATTTTACTATCAGTTTTGAAAAACGATGTCTAAAATACAAAAACATAGATAAAAACAACTGTGAAAAGTGAATATACCTCTGTCATCCCATTGTTCTCCCTGTGGAAGAACCATGTCTGGGTCACCTCGAAAATCCATCCCGGATTAAGGAAAATCCAAAATGGAAAAGACCTGGTTTCTCAACCAGTCAAAATAGGCCTCTGGAAATCGAACGACCCACTCTCCCTCGTCTGGATGCCAGGCCATAACCGCAACCCATCTCGTCATCTTAGGCTCTCGAGGAGCCTCAGCCCCAACTGTGAGCTGTTGTGGGATCAGCATAGGGACTCTCTCTAAGGTGAAGCTTACGACCAAAGCCCCATATCCAAAGGTCTTTGATCGTCCGTCCTTAGTCATGGTGACAAATTTCAGTGTAACACTACCTATATCCCTCTATCTGTCTCTCCCACTCTCTCTCTCGATCTCTTGCTGTCTCTCTCCCTCTCCCTCTATTTCTCTCTCTCTCTCTCTCTCCCTCCCTCTCTCCCTCACTCTCTCCAGCTATCTCTCTCTGTCTCTCTCTCTCTCTCTCCCGCCCGCTCCATCTCTCGCTCTCTTGCTCTCTCTCACTCCCTCACTATCTCTCTCTCTCCCTCTCTCCCCTCTCTCTCGATCACTCTCTCTCCATCACTCACTCTCTCTCTCCTCTCCCTCTCTCTATCTCTCTCTCTCTACCCTTCTCCCACTCTCTCCCCCTCTCTCTCTCTCCCCCTCTCCCTCTGACTCTCCCTCTCTCTCCCTCTCTCTCTCCTTCTCTCTCTCTCTCTCTCTCTCTCTCCCCCTCTCTCTCAACCGCCTCTCTCTATCTCCGTCTCCCTACCTCCCCATCTCTCTCTCCCTCAATCCCTCTCTCTCTGTCTCCCCCTCTGTCTCCCTCTCCCTCTCTCGTCTCTCTCTCTCTCCTTCTCTCTCTCTCTCTCCCTCTCTCTCTCTCTCTCCTTCTCCCTCTCTCTCTCCCTCTCTCTCTCTCCTGCTTGCTCTCACCCTCTCTCTCTCTCTCTCTCCTCTCGCTCATTGTCTCTCTCCCTCTCTCTCTCTCCTTTTCTATATCTCTCTCTCCCTCTCCCTCACTCTCTCCATCTTTCTCCCTCTCTCCCTCTCCCTCTCTACCTCTCTCCCTCTCCCTCTCCCTCTCCCTCTCTATCTGTCTCCCTCTCTCTCACTCTACCTATCCCTTTATCATATCTCTCTCCCTCCCTCTCCCTCTCTCTCTTTCTCTCTCCCTCTTTGTCTCGCTCTCTCTCTCTCTCCCTCTCTATGTCTCACTCTCTTTCCATCTCTCCCCCTCTCTCTCTCCATCTCTCTCTCTCTCTCTCTCCCTCTCTCTCTCTCCCTCTCTCTCTCTATCTCTCTCTCTCTACCCTGCTCCCGCTCTCTCCCCCCTCTCTCTCTCTTCCCCTCTCCCTCTGACTCTCCCTCTCTCTCCCTCTCCTTCTCTCTATCTCTCTATCTCTCTCTCTCCCTCTCTCTATCTTTCTCCACATCTCTCTCTCTCCCTCTCCCTGTCTCCCCATCTCTCTCTCCCTCTCTCTCTCCCTCTCTCTCTCCCTCTCCCTGTCTCCCCATCTCTCTCTCCCTCTCTCTCTCCCTCAAGCCCTCCCTCTCTGTCCCCCTCTCTGTCTCCCTATCCCTCTCTGGTCTCTCTCTCTCTCTTCCCTCCTCTCTCTCTCTCCCTCTCTCTCTCTCTCTCTTTCTCCCTCTCTCTCCCTCTCTCTATCCTGCTCGCTCTCACCCTCTCCATCTCTCTCTCTC
>APFE030077554.1:7023-19801 GCA_000404065.3 Pinus taeda
GTGTTCATCCACCTCTTAGCAATATAGGATCAATGGCCTCCAAGAGAGGAGGATCAAAGGACAATGATGGAAGTGCAACTAGAGGAGAAGATGAGCAGGTGTCTCCATGTCTATCGATCTATGAAGATACAAAGTTGTTTCTAGACAAGGACATCAAGCTAAAATGGCAAGAGGTCGAGGAATAATTTGTAGGCACTTTTGCAAAATACCTCAAAGACTGTCAGGTGTATGTAAACATTCACAATTCTGGCTTGTACTGGATTACATGCAGATACCACGCGTTCCCATGCACAGACATGATACACTGGATCATCTCACACACTGATCTTGAGACGATGACTCTAAGAAGTGTTAGCGGGAGGGTGCTTTCCATCTTTTGGGCACTGGAGATGCATCAGATGTCGAATCTCGTGACTACCATGGAAGCTCCTTTCAGCTTACCCAGTAGCAGTGCCAACTCTAGAGACATCCTAAAGAACTGGGTAAAGGAGCTGGCTAGATTCAGAATGAAGAACTGGGTAAAGGAGCTCGCATGTTGGCTCATTAATTGAAGGAACAAGTAATGAAGGCTCGATAGTCACCCAAATGTATGCAAGCAAAGATCTACATGTCTGCCTATATCTTAGATGCAATCTATGCTCGAAAAGAGTTCCTAGGCTTAGAGTGGGCATGGTCACCAGCAGAGACTATTGTGAACACATATTATAAGTTGTTGTCTGAATGCAGCTTCAAAGGAGTAATCACATGGTTATCCAATCATTTTGTTACCCTAGATTACAAGATGATATTCAAACATGATCCACCCTGTATGTCAAAGGAAGAAATGGAGGCAATGATAGACATTGCTGATTGGTATGCCTCATCGTCCAACACCTTCATATGAATGTTCAGCGTGGAGAAGCCTCCACATGTTCTACCAAAGTTTTCCTTGGACATAATCGTCATGTAAGAAGTAGCATATCACATCTCAAAAGGATTGATATCTAGAATAAACTAGAAGAAGAAGGCACCTTGGACCACTCTTCCATTGCGGATTTGGTTATATGAGATTCGGAGTATCAATAAAGTGGATGTCGAAGCAGAACTGATGAAGAAGTATCCATTTGACCTTTGAAGCTACAACCCATATGACCCACATTGTATTGTGAAAGATCACTACACAAGAGTACAATTCAATTGGATCCACGAGGCATTTCTTGGGCTGAGGAGGGCCCATGGAAATATTTTTACAGTTTCTCCAGACCCAATGAATATATCAGCTTCACTGTAGAGTGGTTACTGAAGCAACTTGAAGCATCATCCTGGAGAGCACCAACACCAATAGCAATAGAGGAAATCATACTAGTACACGACAAGAGAAAGGGAAAGATTGTTGATCACATGGAGGAAGAGAAAAGCTAAAATTTCCAAGCATATCCACTTGTGTAAAAAGCATCTATGGCTATAGAGATGAAGAGGCAACAATATGACAAGTGAATTGTGCAAAGGCAGAGGGATAAGAGAAGAATGGAAGAAGCATAGAAGGAGTTGCATCAGCTGAAATAGAAAATCCGGAAGGAACAAGAGTTGCACAAACAGGAGAGGGAAGTGCAGCAGCAACAGGTACAACAGGGGGTGCAACATGTGCAAATGCATGAAATAGCACCCGTATAGGTAGTGGATTCATCATAATATCTAGCATCAAAAAGATAGGGTGAACCATGACAAGAGCAGGACTTAGCTCATGAGATAAAGAAAGCACTTCAAGAGTTGGATACAAATATGGAGCAACAGGAATCAGAATAGGACATTGACATTATGCTTGATCACCAAGAGGTCGACTTACCTGCTTCACCGCATCCAGATGATGAGAAAGTCTCAAGCAACCAAGGAGGCACTGAGATCCTTGGAGATCAGCCAGAAGAAGAGATGCACAACATCTAATTCGACGAGTCTCAACATAGATTTGTGTAGTCTCACATAGTTTCGATTCCAGATGATCATATGTCTCCTATACAAGTTGAGGAATGAGTGATCAAATCTGACGTGTGCAAACATCCAGCAGCCTTGGCCAATGCAACTAGAGTGTATGTTGAAACCACTAGCTCAACTATTCACTTTCTGATAGCTAAAAATGAGTGAATGGCTAATGAAATTTAGACTACAAATCAAGGAGGAGAGTTAGTGACATTGTTATGCGAGCGTTGTACTCCAAGTTTGGCATCGTGCATAAGGTAGTCACCCATCTCAACGAATGCAACAATGATGTGCGAGACGAGCACCTATCTTGACCAAATTTCATGCTGCTGTTGATTACATGCAAACATGGACGATGAGATACAAGGGAGCCTCACTTCACTTTCCTAAGATGATGAAGGCCAGTGTAGTCGAGCTGAAGGCATGTATCCAAAGTCAGATCCGAATCTATGAAGAGCTCCCATAGCTCATCACTAATATACAGGCTTCCCATGCATGTGTGTTCGAGAGTATGGATGTTGTGGTGTGTGTAAATGGCATCCCATCTATTGGGACTCTCACCCAAGCAAAGAGAAAGGCAGAGGTCTGACTAGAGCTTGACTCATACTTCAACAAGTTGATGCACATTGCTATCAGCCCAGACTTGCCCATCAATGTAGACATGATGCACATGTTGTTAGTCCAGCCACATTAAAGACAATGATGTGCATGCTTACAAGCAAGTTGGACAAAGGAGCCCGAGTAGTGTACCTGGATGCTATGGAGATAAGAGTCAGGTTCCAAAAATATGTCACCTTGGAGTACACGGACACCATCAAGGACTACCAATATTGGCATTAGTATGTTACTACTGATTATCGTGAGGATGTTGAGGAGTTGGACTTCCATGGTGGTCTACTTCATAGTGATGTCTAGCATGGATTACCCAAGCCATTTCTCTCACATGGATACATGTGCATTGTAATGTAATGTCTTGTCAATTGTAAGTCAAGTTGTGGTAGTTGGATGTAATAGCCATAGAGTAGATGAAGAGTCATGAGGGTAGTTGAACTGTCACAATGTCAAGGGCCACCCCACCCTTTGCTATAAATAGTCCCTCATAACTCATTGTAAGTGATTTTGGTTAGCCAAGCTTCCGATAAGACTACCTTGGATAGAGCTTGGACAGTATTGTAATGAGCCTTGGCTTCTCCACTATGCAGAGCTAGTACATCTCTTTGGAGGAGCAGGCATTTGTGGCTCTAACATTTTGCTATCAGAACTAGTGGTTGGACATGGATGTATTGTATGACTGGAACTTACACTTGTGTGCTAAGTAGTGTCACCTACTCTAGTCGGTTGTTTTTGGGTTAACCCTTTTCAGCTCAATCAAGTAGAGTAAGGTGAGGGGGAGACCTTAATAGGAACGTCAAAGATATAATAAACTACTTCACTGCTGGAAAAACCTCTTCTGCTCTCAATAATTTAGGATCCCTCTTCTGCCTCTAAAATGAATAAGTGTTATGCATAGTTATGAAAAATGAAAATGAAAAATGAAAAAGTGAAAAGGTTTGAAAAAATGAATAAGGTGAATGAAGAGAAAGGCTTCGTGTGTGGAGAGGTGATGCAAGTAACTCTGTCGGGGTACTGACCAAGCTTGCTTGCAGCAGAAACATATTTTTTTTTCCTACGTGACTCTACTGGGGTACTATCTAGGCCTGCTGGCAGTGGAGCAACACCAAGGATGAAACTAACACTCTAATGACTATACTCCTTGTGCACCAATATACCCTCAACCCCAATCAAAACTACTATGTTTCCTTGGCTTGAAATGTGTGTCAACCCACCAAGAGCTTGGTAGATGCTACATCTTACAATCAAGCTAGTGTGAAACCAAGACGAACTGAGAACTGAACAATACTTCTATAGCTGTTAGAATTTCTTTTCATGAACAAGGTACATTAAGAGAGTTGGAGTTCTACCAGTGTGTTGCTAAATGTTGTAGCGTCTACAACCACCCTCCAAAACTTTTCTTTAGCTTTGTTTTGGAGCCTCCCTACCATCCTTTCACAACACCTTGTCTTGATTCATCAAGTACACAAGATTCACTATTTTTCTTGCTCAAAGATAGCTTGTTGATCCAAGCTTGATGCATTCCCCTCACAAGTTGTTCATCCGAACTTGGTCTAGCTACAGGCTGAGCATCTCCCCCAAGAAATTGCCCAATTCTAGAGGGAAACTAGCCTTCCCTCCAGAAATTGTGCAATTCTGTCTGGTAGCCTGCTGGGCTCCATAATTACGTAATTCTGCGAGTCATGCTTCACCCAAAAAACTATGCAATCCTTCCCTATAGGCCTTCTCAACCTAGTAATTGCACATTCCTGGGAAACAGTTAGCTTCTCTTGCCAGAAATTGTGCAAATCTCCTGGGCAACTAGCCCAGCTACCATCCAGAAATGTGCATTTTCTCCCAGCAGTTGAGAAACCTTAAGCATGGGAAGTTAGGTTGACTAGTTCCACCCAAGACCAAGGAAACTTTATTTTCCCTAGAATAGCAAAAGGAAACATGCAAAAAGCATCCCTTGATTTAGAGAGCTATTTTTAGCAGCCAGAGATAACATGCAAAGTTCATTTTAGAAACTTTCCTCGAAGTGTGGCCTTTTCCTAGATTTGTGGCATGCGCATCATGAACTCAAACTTATTTATTCGACACATCAGAGCTCATTCTTTCACATCAATCTTGGAGCTCTGACATCCCACAACACATCCAATACTCTTCAACACATTCGACTCAGCTATTCATGGGTAAGTTGTCTCAACTTGTCTTTTTCAGAATTTTTGTCGCTTTTTTTGCTTTCGCTTTTGTGAGTGTTGTTTGCTTGATTTATTTGAACTCTTTTTTTCTTTTACATGCATACTAGCTTTTACTAGCAGTATTTTAGTTTTTGTTGCTATCTCACTGCTGTCGCATGCATGAAGTTGTTTTGCATGAACGGTTGTCGATTTGGTGACTTGCTTCACCCACATGCATGTTGATCTGTTTACTAAATATTTCATTCATCGTTTGCATTCACAATCAATCACTTCTAGTTTCACTTAGTGTCGCCATGCATTCACTTTTAGATTTGCTTTCAGTTTCCCGTCAGCAGGTCTGGGCAGCCTTGGCCCAGATTTTGCCTCACCAGATAGAATTGTGCAATCTGGAGAACGAAGGCTCTGTCTTCCTTTCCAGAAATGTGCATTTCTACCCAGACACTATCCTCTAGGACTTTTTTGCGCATTTTTGATGGATAGTGACTACTGGCCCATAAAATTACACAATGCAATCCCTGAGCCTGTAGTCATTGGAAGTTGGAATTGCACATTGCATAATCCCAGCAGTCAGCCGTCAACATGGGTTGCGCATTGCGCAAATCTAGCAGTCAGCCTGGGTTGTGCATTGCACAAATCTAGCAGTGAGCCTAGATTGGACATTGCACAAATCCAGAAACCAGTCTTGCCTCCCCAACAACCCATACTTCCTTTTTCACAGTTTTGGTAGTGAGTCATCCAGCCTCCCAAAATAAATTGCGCAATCTTTTCCTATCATTCCCCAGGTATGTGTTAATTTATTCCCCGAATTTTCTTTGGTTTTCACTGATGGATTTATTGCCATGCATGGTTCTTTGTCTCTAGATATTTCAAGTGTACATCCACCTCTTAGCAATACAAGATCAGTGGCCTCCAAGAGAGAAGGATCAAAGGACAATGACGGAAGTGCAACTGGAGGAGTAGATGAGTAGGTGTACGCATGTCTACCGATCTATGAAGATACGAAGTTTTTTCTAGACAAGGACATCAAGCTGAAATGGCAAGAGGTTAATGAATAATTTGCAAGAACTTTTATGGAAGACCTTGAAGATTGTAAAGTGTATGTAAACATTCACAAGTTCGGCTTGTACCAGATTGCATGCAGATACCACGCGTTCCCATGCACAAACATGATACACTGGATTGTCTTGCACACTGATCTTGAGACGATAACTCTAAGAATTGTTAGTGGGACAAAGCATGCCACCTTTTGGGCACAAGATTATGATGAGATGTATCAGATGTCAAATACCATGACTATCATGGAAGCTCCCTTCAGCTTACCCAGCAGTAGTGCCAACTCCAAAGACATTCTGAAGAACTGGGTAAAGGAGCTGGCTAGATTCAAAATGACACCCAACCAGATCTATAATATGAGGATACTAGGAAAGGCATATCAATATTTGGTAATATTTTCATGTCAACTATGTGGCCAAGAAAGCACATAAACCTTCCCACAGAGTTGGGCGATCATGCTAGCCCAACTGGACAGAGAGGGTAAACCATATAACTAGTCTAGCATGTTGGCTCATCAGCTGAAGGAACAAGTAAAAAAGGCTCGATAGTCACCCGAATGTATGCAATCATAGATCTACATGTCTGCCTACATCTTAGATGCAATATGTGCCCGAAGGGAGTTCTCGGGCTTGGAGTGGGCATGGTCATTGGCAGAGACTGTTGTGAACACATATTATAAGTTGTTGTCTGAATGCAGCGTTAGAGGAGTAATCACATGGCTATCTGATCATTTTGTTACCCCAGTTTACAAGATCATATTCAAACAAGATTTGCCCTGCTTATCGAAGGAAGCAATGGAGGCACTGAATACACTTCTGATTGGTATGCCTCATCGTCTGACACCTTCATATGAATGTTCAGTGTGGAGAAGCCTCTGCATGTTCTACCAAAGTTTTCTTTGGACATACTCGTCATGCGGGAAGTAGCATATCACATCTCGATAGGATTGAAAGCTAGACTGCACCGGAAGAAGAAGGCACATTGGCTCGCTCTTCCATTGCGAATTGGGTTATACGAGATTCAGAGTATCAAGCAAGTGGATTTCGAAGAAGAATTGATGAAGAAGTATCCATTTGACCTTCAAAGCTACAACCCATATGACCCACATTGTATTGTGAAAGATCATTGCATGAGAATACAATTCAATTGGATCCACGACGCATTTCATTGGGGTGAGGAGGACCCATGGAAATATTTTTACAGTTTCTTGAGACCCAACAAACATATCCGCTTCAGTGTGGAGTGGTTAGCGAAGAAACTTGAAGAATCATCTTGGAGAGCACCAGTAGCAATAGAGGAAAGCATATCAATGCATGACAAGGGAAAGGGGAAGATTGTCGATCGCATGGAGGAAGAGAAAAGCTACAAGTTCTGAGCATATCCACTTGTGGAGAAAGCAATTGTGGCTATAGAGACAAAGAGGCAACATCACAACAAGTGAATCGTGCAAAGGCAGAGGGATAAGAGAAGAATGGAAGAAACATAGAAGGAGTTGCATGAGTTGAATGAGCAACTCTAGAAGGAACAAGAGTTGTGCAAACAGGAGAGGGAAGAGAAGTAGCAACAGGTACAATAGGGGGTGCAACATGTGAAAATGGATGAAACAATGCCCGTACAGACAGTGGATTCATCAGAGTAGCTAGCATCAGGAAGACAAGGTGAACCATCACAAGAGCAGGACTTCACTCATGGAATAGAGAAAGCGCTTCAATAGTTGAATACGAATATCGAGCAACGGGAATTGGAACAGGACATCAACCTTATGCCTAATCACCAAGAGGTCGACTTTTCTGCTTCACCGCATCTAGATGATGAGCAAGTCTCAAGTGACCGAGGAGGCACTGAGATCCTCAGAGATCAGCCAGAAGAAGAGATGCACAACATCTCAATCATCGAGTCTCAACATAGAGTTGTGCAGTCTTGTAGAGTTTTGACTCAGAATGATCATATATCTCATGCACAAGTTGAGGAATGAGAGATCATGTCTAACATGCGCAAACATCCAACAACCTTGGATGATGCAACAAGAGCGTATGTCGAATCCACTAGCTCAAGTATTCACTTTGTGATAGCTAAAAATGAGTGAATGGATAAAGAAATTCATACTGCAAAGCAAGGAGGAGAGTTGGTGACAATGTCCACCCGAGCTGAACTGAAGAAGGAAATACTAGATGAAATATTGTCCCTTGACATAGTTATTCGAGCGTTGTACTCCAAGTTTAGCACTGTGCATAAGGCAGTCATCCATCTCAATGAATGGTAGCAACAATGTGCGAGATGAGCACGTATCTTAACCAAATTGCATGCTGCTGTTCATTACATGCAAATATGGACGATGAGATACAAGGGATCCCCGCATCACTTTCCTAAGATGATGAAGGCCAGTGCGGTCGAGCTAAAGGCATGTATCCGAAGTTAGATTCGGAACTATGAAGAGCTCCCGCAGATCATCACTAATATACAGGCTTCCCATGCACGTGTGTTCTAGAGTATGGATGTTGTGGTGCGCACACATGGAATCCCATCTATTGGGACTCTCACCCAAGCGAAGACAAAGGTATAGTTCCAACTAGAGCTTGACTCATACTTTGACGGGTTGATGTGCATTGCTACCAACCCAGACTTGCCCATCAGTGTAGACATCATACACAAGTATGTTTCTAGGACAACCACATTAAAGACAATGATGTGCATGCTTACAAACAAGTTGGACAGAGGAGCCCGAGTAGTGTACCCAAATGCTATGGAGGCAAGAGTTAGGTTCCATAAAGATGTCACCTTGGAGTACAGGACACCATCAAGGACTATCCATGTTGGGATTAGAATGTTACTGCTGATCAGCATGAGGATGTTGAGGAGTTGGACTTCCATGGTGGTATAATTCATAATGACGTTTAACATGGATTTCTCAAGCCATTTCTCTCACATGGGTACATGTGCATTATAAAGTAATGTATTGTCAATTGTAAGTCAAGTTGTAATAGTTGGATGTAATAGTCATAGAGTAGATGAAGGGTCATCAGGCTAGTTGAACTATCACAAAGGGGAATGTCAAGGGCCACCCCACCGTTTGCTATAAATAGTCCCTCATAACTCATTGTAAGGGCTTTTGGTTAGTGATATGCAAATCACCCTTGAGTGATCTCAGATAAAGAATTATTGAATGAAGGTATTACAGACTCATGTGCTGGTGTGTGTTTATGTTATTTTAGGCAATAGATCAATCAGATTGCAAAATACACAGACACTGGAAAATGGAAAACAACATAGAAACACAGTAAGCAAATACAAGAACACAACAAATTAATAATGAGTTCACCCTATCCTCCAGGACTACATCTCCAGTCCAGCTTTTAGTGGTGGCCTTCTTTTATTGTGTCTTTAAAGCAAAGAATTACAATGAGGAGTTGAAATTGAGTCTCCTGAAACAAAAAAATGTTTGGTAGGGTGGTTCTTGGATCCCCCAAGCCACTAGAGTACACATACTATTTTCCTTACCAGAACTTGACCTCTCTGGTCTTTAATGGGAGGATCCCAATGTGGTGCTCAGTTCCCGACAGATCCTCTCAGGGATTGCTCGATGTTGCCTTATGCTGCAGGTCAGCTTAGCTCTCTATCCTTCTGCTTCTTGCTTCATTGTCTTTCCTTCGCTCTCGCTCTCTCTGTCTTCATTCTCTTCTCTGTGTGTTATGTTATGTTTTTTTTCATGGCTTAAAGCCAATTTTTCTCTGACTATTCACTTCCCCTTCTGCTCTAGTTGGATCGCCTTCTACTGCTTGCTTGTATTTCCCTCTCTCTACGTCATTGTCAACAACTCACAGGGAGTGGCCACTTGTCCTCCTACAAACTGTGCCAACTCTTCCTCGTCGGTTTGATTTTTTGGTTACATCGAGAAATGACTCATTTGACAACTAAGCGGTGAAATCAGACATCAAACTTCTCTGTGTCGCGGCTTAATCCCTTGTCAAATATGATTCCTCCATTGGGTGCAATCTCAGCCATTAGATCTAGAGCCCCTAGATCTGACGTTATTCACTCATTTCGCGCAGTTAACTTGCTCGACCGTTTGTGTGCAATGAGCGGTGGTTTTCTCTCTCATCCGCCTGCCACGTGTCGGGCACCGAATGAAATCACTCATTTTTCTCCAAATCTTCTTATCGCCCAAGGGTGCCCCCAATATAGTGCCGGTTTTGGAGTGTGGGTCCCGCCTTTAGCCTTCAACGCTTTCCCCATAGTTTCCCCGATTTCCATGCAACCGAGCACTTGGGGCCTTTCCTTCTCCAGGGGTTTTTCCCAGCGGTGCATGCTAATCATGCATCATAAATGCCCTCTATTTCCCGATCTGAGCTTCCTAATGGCTAGTTTTTCCTCCTGTGTAGCCTCCATGGGCCTTGGTCAGCGTGCTTTGACCAAGTTCCTCGGCATTCCTCACTAGCTGCCAACTGCCACTGTTCATAGGTCTTCCTAATCGCTCTGTGCTCTTGAATTTGAAGTTTTGTCCTGATTTGATACAGTCATGGTGCTGTGATAATATTCATGGATCCGATTTGCATCATGGCCTTCCCACTGAAAAATATTTTGGACCACCAAAAGTTGGTTTTCAAGCATCGACTAAGTGAGGGTATAATTATCTCACTTGTCCAATCTCTTTCGACTTTGCACTGCTCGACTTTGAACCCTTGAGCCCTACTCTGAGGTACTCAACATCTCCTCTATGTGTCGTCCTCACCTTCCTGTCAAAAACTATGTCTTCCTGCAATTCATTAAGATATTTAGGTAGCACGTCATCAATAAAAGGCAATTGACTCTACTCTTTGAGATCCTCAATTAGAGAGGGTTCGAAAAATCTCAAGCAATCTGCATTTATGACTGAGTACATGTGCATGTAAGTTGGTAGATCAAGGCGAAAAGCATTGTCACCAATCTTCTCAAGTATTTTGAAAGGTCCATACCTGATGGGATTTAGCTTTTTACCTTCACCTTGTATCCTGTCCTTGCTGATATATAGCCAGACCTGGTCACCAACTTGGAAATTATGCTCCATCTGATGCTTGTCATGCCTTGCCTTGTATTTGGCTTGGTTTTTTTCCAGTTATTCCTGTACTGCCTGGTGGATCTCCTGGATTTGTTCAATGAACCTAGTTGCCTTGTTCACATCACTGTGTTCCCCAACTGTGGTATCTTTACCAAAGACAAAATCCAAAGGAGACCTTGGTGTGAAACCAAAACAGGCCTCAAGAGGAGATCTCTGTGTAGAATAATTTTTTGCTTTGTTGTAAGCATGTTGCACATAACACAAATGTTCATCCCAAACCTTAGGATGTTTGCTGCAATATCCTCTAAGTAACTGGACCACTATGCTGTTAACTACTTCTGTCTAGCCATCAGTTTGTGGATGAAAAGTTGTTCTTTTCTTCAGTTTTGTGTCCATCAATTCCCACAGACTTGACAAAAACCTCTCCACAAATCAGATGTCTCGATCAGATACAATGGAAGTGGGTAGTCCAAAATGAACCCATACATGTTCAAAGAACAGTTTTGCAGTTTGTTCAATTGTAGTCTGTTTATTACAAGGTATTAAAACACACATTTTGTTGAACCTATCCACAAACACATATAGATAATCATGACCTTTCCTAGATTTAGGCAGTCCTCCAACAAAATCCATGGAAACACTTTCCCAAGGGTGAGAAGGAACTGGTAATGGAGTGTACAAACCTAGTTTTCTATTGCTCGGCTTGCTTTTAGCACACATAGCACAGCCTCTTACATATCTAGAAACTTTATCATTCATTTTTGGCCAATAACAAAATCTTTGCAGCTGTGCAACTGTTTTACTTACCCCAAAGTGACCTGATATTAGAGAAGTGTGTGCTTCTCTAATTATCTTTACTCTCTTAGTTTTTGGAATGCATAACTTCCCACAATGGTATGAGAGTCGGTCCTTTACATGATAATCCAATTCTTCTACTCGTTTTCCTTGACTTAAAGTTGCATATACATATTTAAAGTCTATATCTTGAGCATATTGTTCAATGTAGCTTTCATGTAGCACAAAATTATGCTAAAGTATAGTAGATGCATTTATAATGGGTCTAAATAACATGTCTGCAACTTTATTATGTATGCCTTTTTTATATCTGATGACTAAATGAAACTGTTGTAGAAAACCCATCCATATGTGGTGTCTTGATTGCTACAACTTAGTTTGGGAGTGTAGATATTGAACTGGCTGATGATCAGTATGTATTACTGTCTCTTTGCCCATTAAGTAATGTTTCCACTTTTTCACACTCTGAACTAATGCATACAATTCTTTATCATATGTAGGATAGTTAACTACTGCAAGATTAAAAGTCTCAAAATGGTAACATATGGGTTTACCGTGCTATGTCAACACTACTCCCATGGCATAGTCACTGGAATCTGTTTGGATCTCAAATGGTCTTTGAAGATCAGGCAGTGCTAGTACAATTGTTGTACTAATCTTTTCTTCCAAGGTGTTGAAGTCTTTCTGATGTTTGCCTCCCCACTGAAACACCTTGTTCAATCCTCTTAAAGCATGTAAGGCAGCTGCAATTGAGGAAAAGTTAGAAATGAACTTCCTCCAATATTGTGTTGCCCCTATGAAGCTTCTCACTTTTGTAGCAAACTTGGGTTTAGGCTAGTTTACAATGACTACCACCTTAGAGGGATCTATCTTCAATTCATCACCCCCTACTATATGACCCAAATAATTTAGAGATGTTTTTCCAAATTCACATTTTGAGAGTTTAACATGAAGTTTTTCTCTTTTCAAAACATCTAGTGTCTGCTTAACATGCTTTAAGTGTTCTTCCCATGTTTTACTAAAAATGAGAATATCATCGAGATACACAATAACAAAATCATCAAGAAAAGGTCTGAGTACATCATTCATTAATCTCATGAAAGTAGCAGGAGCATTAGTTAAGCCAAAAGGCATAACCAGCCACTCA
>APFE030077557.1:0-19123 GCA_000404065.3 Pinus taeda
TCAGATGTGTCCAAAAATGGTGGAAAGTATGGCTGAAGGTGGTCTACATTGAACACTGGGTGAAGACCAAGGAACGATGGGATGTTAAGCTTGAAGGAATTGTCACTAACAACCTTGGTAATGGTGTATGGCCCATATCAGAGCTAGCGAAGATTGTGGTGTGGTCTAGTAAGGCACTCCTTTTGCAAATGTAACCAAATGTTTTAGTGCACCTGGAAGTGACATTCGATGTTGATCATGGTGTTACTTGTGTTTAGCATTGGCTCTATCCAATATATCATGGACCTACTGGTGGATGTGTTGAATGCACTAAATGAAGCTGTTAACCTTGTCGTCTTCGGATGGGATGTGAGCAAAATTTTCCTGAGTGGCTGTAAATGGTATGGCCACATCAATGGGACATAATGGCTAAAATCCTTGTCCTACCTGAAAGGGACCATGGCCCGTTGACCTGTGGAGAGCTCTATTGTAGCTATGATGGACATAAGGGAGAATTTAAACCCCTATGAGTGGATGCATCGAGTTGTACATACAAAGAATGTGTACGATCATCCAATTGACAAACTTTTATTTGGCCATTAGTTTGGGGATGGAAATATATGGACTTAGTAATTTTTGTATCCAGCATCGGCTAGAGACTTGTCCAAAATGCACTAAGAAATTTGCTGTCCCGATCTGAGATAATGGACTGTGGGATTCCAAAATGTACCAATACTCTTTTAAAGATATTAGAAGTGGCCTTTTCTATGATACTCTTCTTGTAGGCCGCCATGATGGCCATCTTAGAGAATTTGTCGATGACCATGAAAATGTAGTTGTTTCTGTGCTTAGTAGAAGGAAGGTCCAACATGTAATCCATGGAGATAGATTCCCAAGGTCAACTAGGAGAAGGTAGAGGAGTACATTGGCTTTGCTTCTTGATGGTTGGTTTGGAAATGGCATAGGTGGTGCATGATACAATGTACTTCCCAACATCCTAATGAAGTTTCAGCCAATAAAAATACTTCTGCAATACCGCCACAGTGTTCTCTACATCAAAATGTCCAATGACCTAACTTTAGTGTGCATCCCAAATCATCTTGGCACACTTGCTTGAAGGAACACAAGTGTCCTAGGTGGCATAACAGTGCATCCTAAAGGTGAAAACATGGAACTTGCTTCCCTTCTAGGATTTTCTGGTATGTGTTGTCGAATTCTGGATCGCTCTGGTAAATATGCGCCCACTCTGAAGTCTCGTGTTGATAGGAATTGACCACAGTGATCAACGCCATGACTAGTGGTCAACTCAGGTAGTCTGCAACATTATTGGTGATGCTCTTCTTGTACTTAATGTTCAGATGGAACTATTGCAGGTAGGTGGACCATTTCTGATGGCGATCATTCTGCAACTTCCCTTGTGTCTGTATGAACTGCAAGGGTCGATGGTTTGTGTGGATGATCGTTTCCTTCCCCAGAATGTAATGCTTCCATTGATGGCATGCCTGCACAATGGAATACATTTCTTTTTCGTAAGTGGGATAATTTCATACTATGTCTAAAGTTTTCTCACTGTGGTAAGCCGTTGGATGCCCTTGCTGAGTAAGAACTGCACCAATAGAACAATTAGAGGCATACGTCTCAATATCAAATGGTTGTTGCAAGTCTGGTAATGTGAGCACTGGTGTAGAGGAGAGGTGATGCTTCAACTCAGAAAATGCCTTCTATTGGGCTTCAAACCAAAAAAAAGTTTGCTTTCACTCCACCCTTGGTGACTTGAATTAAAGGCCAAGTGATATGAGAGAACCCCAACATGAACCTACGGTAGAAATTTGCAAGACCCAACAAGATGCGAAGCTCTATTAGAGTGGTTGGGGCTGGTCAATACCGAAAGACTTGTATCTTGGCTAGGTCCACATGCACACTCTGCTCATCAATGATGTACCCCAGATATTGAACTTGGGTCATGTCAAAAATGCATTTCTCCAAATTGGCACACAACTTGTGCTGTCATAGGGGTTTAAGGACTCGTCGGATATGGTGGAGGTGCTCTTCCCAACTCTAGTTGAAGATCAAGATGTCATCTAAACACACAACCACAAATGCATTGGTGAAGGGTTGCAAGTTTTGTCTATCAATCTCATAAAGGTTGCGAGGGAATTCATTTACCCAAATGACATGAACAACCATTTGAAAAGGGCCTCCTTGTATTTGAAGGCAGTCTTCCACACATCAAAGGGTTCGATAGGCACCTGGTAATAGCTTGACTTTAGGTCAATCTTGTTGAAATATTTATCCCCCTTAAGCTAGTCCAGAAGGTCATCAATCCACAAGATTGGGTACTTATTCTAGACAATGATGTTATTTACGCACGATAATTAATACAAAGTCTCTAGGTCCCATCCTTCTTCTGTACTGATACAATCAGGCTCCCATAGGGTGATGGGCTTGGCTTGATGTGCCCTTTCTACAATAATTCCTAAATTTTCCTCTTGATCTCATTGTTCTCTAGAACAAAGCATCGATAGATCATTCCATTGGGAAATGATGCGCCCGAGGTCAGATTAGTGGAGTGATTGAACTGAAAATTGAGAGTTACCCCTGTAGGTGAGGTGAAGATATCCCTATACTCCTCCATGACCTTGTCCATCTGTTGCTATTGTGCGAAAGAGCCATGTCTCAAAGCCATGGCCATAACCTTCTTTTATCCTTGAGGGCGAATCATAAGGAAAACATATTCCTGGTCTATGAAATGATCTTATTGCATTGATCAAAGAGATGGCATAGGCGAGGCTACCTCCAGTATCCTGTACAACTTATTGGCCAAAGTAATAGTCATAGAGTGAGATCTAGACTCATACACAACATGTCACTTCCACAAGTATGGTTGTCCTAATAATCCATAACAAATTTCCAAAGGAGCAACATCACATAGTACCTCATCCATGAAGGGCTCGATGTTGTAGGGAAGATGACACTGTTGGCTCACGCGCCATCCTTGGTGAAGCCACTCGATGGTGTATGACTGTGGATGTGTTGCTGTATTTAGGCCTAGCTGCTTCACAACCTCTAGTAAAATGAGGTTCTTTTGGCTCCCGTTGTCGACAATGAACTATAGCAGAGAAACCTTCATCGACGTGTGTGAGTGGAAGAGGCATTCCCCCTCCTGTCAATATTTAGGCTTGTTCTTCTGGACCTTGGTGGTGTCCACAGTGGAATTGGGCTCCACATCAATGATCTGCTTCCCTTTGTCATTCTCCTTATCGGGTTCTGACTCAGAGTCAGAACATGCGTCCGATTTAGAGGTCTTCAGCTCAGCCACCAGTGATTGCTTGGCCCGACACTCACTTGTGTTGTGAGTGGAGCTCTTATGGAACTCACACCATTTTCGCGTGTCATTCTTTGTCTTCGTGGTATTGTTATTTTCTTGCAGATTTGGCAGGTTGTCCTGGGTAGCCTTGCCTTGGCTCTGTCCTTTTCTCTATGGTTTGGGGGCACATTTTCCTTGCTTCGGATTTATAGATACACAGTCCCGTTTATTTTGTTTAAGATTCTCCTCAATATTGACAGCATATTGGTACACTGTGCTGAGCGAGGAAATGTCCAAGAAATCCATCTCACCTTGGATGTACTTGTGTAACCATCTGCAGTACTTGAGTACCAAATTCTGCACAGAATATTTGATACCTATCTTCGTGCTATAGTGTTTTTTTAATCAACCTTAATTGACTTATATTGCAACATTAATTGTCAACCTAGGGTAGGTCTTGTTGTTTCAGTGGAGTTCACATTGTCTGTGCCGATACACTCTAGCCAAGCATAAGAAAATGCAGAAAAACTATAAAAGATGTCACTTATCTAAATTGCTGAATCAAACCATGCCTGTAGATACAAAAACACTCTACATAATTAAATTACAACTCGTAGCTATTGAAGTAAAGGCGCGCCACACAAGAACTAACATCTATTCCAGCTGGTTATTATTACTCTGTTGATTAACTCTGTGTAACAACATAATATAAATAGAAACAATAGTGAATGCAATCCACAATTTGTACAACAAAATCGAGAAACCATAAATCAATGAACTAAACTGAAATGCACACTTCCTAATCATTGCAATCCCTGCCAAAGAGGAGGGCCCTTCCTCCTTAGCAGGGTGCAGGAAGAGCACAAAAAGTGATTAACGAATCAGTTGGAAAGTAACAACATCACCATGCCAATTGATATTAAATAAGTTCAATATTACAGAAACAAAGTAACGATACTCTTCTATATGCCATCCCCTAATACATAAAAAGTCGAGTCTTTTATAATTATTACAGCCCAAAAAATTAGAAAGCAGATCAGTCATGAGAATCTCTTGATTCTCATGCTAATAAAAAATAAATAAGTTACAACTTATTACTAAATAAATATACATCGGTTGCAACTACTTGAGTCTTGTTGCTTCAAAAATAAACAATCCTACTACCGAAAACTGTTATGTGGAATAGTACCCACATTTCAAGCTTCGGTGGAAAAAAATTGAGAAAATTGTGGTTTGGGATGATGCAACATAACTAACGACAACACTATTGATGTGACGGAAGATCTGCACGAGGTGTAACAACAACCTGTAACAACAACAACAACCTGTAACAACACCTAGTATATAGTAGTGGTCTGTAACAACACTTAGGGTGTAATAGCGAACTGTTCTACCCTTTCTTGCAGTTAATACTTGCTGTCTGTCTACTTCATAGCTTCATTCATGCGAGCCAACACCTGAAAAAGATGAACTTCCCAGAATACTCCTTCAATGCTCTCCCAGTTAGACACAAAAAGGAATAAAGCCTCTTATTATTTGGTAAAATACAACAAAGTAATATGACAGTAAAATGGATTAAAAAGGTAATAAAACAAAGAGTTTGGTCAGATAAGGGCATAGGCTTGGAGGATAGAAGGGTCAAAAAAGGGGAAAGAATGTGCAGAAAATAGGTAAAAACCACACCCAACATCTCCCCCCAACTAAAGCAACTGCATGTCCCCATGTAGAATCTCAGTTCCTTCTATTGTGCCCCCAGTGGAAATATGTGAAATTGTAGGCACCAACAATATCATCGCTCAGAGCTTTGAACCCTTGATCGAACATTAACACATGTGGCCAAGATTCCTCTTCATGATCACATAACCAATAATTGGGTTGATACTCCTCCAATGGCAACCAAATCAAAGGGAATTTGAACTTGAGGCCAATCCAAAATGCCCCCAATGTCAGCACAATCCAAGCATATTTCGGCACCCATGTAATAGCAACCACAAAGTTCTTGTACTCAAAGGGGTTCCTTCTTGAAATTCTGAACTACAGGCCTCAATGCACTTGGGACATCTGACTTGTGTCTGGCTCCTCATGTTTGCAAACAAGTTGAGGCAGATCCTCACAATTCTCCTTCTGTAAATGGCTGATTGATCTCTGATTTCTAGATTTCTCAAGAACTGTCTGAACTCTCGTTGGAGTTCGTAAGCCATTCTTGGTTCAGCCCTGACCCACAATGTTGTCTTTTCCTCATTGGTCTCTATTGTTTTCTTGGATAGTTGCCACTCAATTTGATTCCTCATAAATGAGAGGAATACCCGTGACTTCAAGTCTCCCACGAAAGAAATGATACTCGCCACCATCCTCATGCTCACATGTTCGCACATCATATTGTGCAAGAATAACTTGCACAACAAATTCTAATCATCAAAATCAAAGGAATGGAAAATTTCTAAAAAAGTGTGGGTTGAAGAAACCATATAGGACCTATTCTCACAAACTGCCCTTACCTAGAATAAGTAGTAATGTTCCCACAGGAACACAGGGTCTGACTCGGACGACCGCCTGCATGCTTCAAGTTTAGAGCAAGGTCATGGAGTTTGGTCTTATTAAATGTCAGGTCGGAGACCTCCCGATGTAGCTGATGCAACTGTTCATCCTTTTTCTTCATAATTTCTTTATGCCTCTGTGCCTCCTCTTCTCTTTCCCATTATTCTTTTAGCCATTTTTATCTTAGGGAATCCATCATTCTCTTATGTGTCTTGAGTGGAATCACTCCCTCCTGCAGAGAGAGTGCCAGCTTCCAGTTTTGCAGCTCTGCCAATAACAACAATTTCTCAGAACACCATCCTTCAATAGGACCTGACATTCCCCTGCATGCATCATCAATTAAAGGTGTAGCAGCCTCCTGAAGGTGAAACTATCCCACCTCGGCTACTGGTTCTTGTGTAACAACAACTTCGTCAGTGGGTTTTATCACAATTTTTTTATTTTCCTGGTCAAATTCCATTTTTACTACTGGTTCTTGTGTGGCAGCAGTAATGTCCACATGATTATGTTCATCATTCTCCTTCGAAACAAATTTGGTCTCTACTGCTGGTTCTTGTGTAATAGCAGTAGTGACTATCGACTCATGGATATTATCTTTCTCTTCCTCCTCTTGGCTGATTTCCTCCTCCACTACTGTTCTTGGTGAAACAACAGTGTTAGCCAAGGGTTCCTGTGTATCCATTGCTTGATCACTCTCTGTGAATTGTGCTGTCTCGATTGCTAGTTCTTGTGTATCAGCAACATCCTCGACAGGTTCTGGTGTAACAACTTCCCAGTTTTCAGTTTGAATCCCTCTCGACGTAGTGTCTACTGCACATAATTTGAATCCAACTTCCACCAACTTCTCAACACAGGCTACGCATAGAGTGCCCTAGACTTCTCCCCTTCTAGACCTGTCCACGACCTCTGCCAAAGTATCTAACCCTGGGGATCTTGGCTATGCCTTTCCTACTATTAGATGTTCCCTCAATTCTTTAATTTCTTTTTCTAAAATTTCAATTTTCGATAGCAAAGATTGGGTTTCACTCTTACTAGGTGAAGAAGGTTTTTCTCGCTAAGGTTGCTCCTCATCCTTCTGCTCGACCGCTTCTTTGTCCTTTCTCAACATGGATGGGGACTCTGGGTGCCCGCTAACCCTTATTCTCTGCTTCGGCCTACTGTCGCCAATCAGTTTATCAATTGAATTCTTGTTGACCCTCACTATCGAGGACTGGGGTTGCTCCTTTGTCACTTCTAGAGTTTCTCCAACCATCTCCGTTTGCCTTCTACGAGTGGTCCTAAGCCTTTTCCGCATAGACTCTTCCCAATTATTTCCTTGTCAGCTTAAGGCATCCAACACAATGAGTTTAATAAGGCCATGGTTCGTAACACACATTTCTAGATGTGCAACCGTTTTCATAGCCGCAACCATGTGTCTAATATTTCCTAGCAAGAAATAAGGAAGGTTGATCAACTGCTGATGGCAGAGATGCTTCAACAATGGGAAATGGTAATTAAACACAATTTTTCTTCCCTCACAAGTAATGTACTTAATGTGGAAGAGAGAAACATCCGCCCATGGATGGGGGAGTGATAGCCTGTTAATTCCCCTCCCTTTCTTAACCAATGACTCACTTTCCTAAAGAAAATCCCCTTTCAGTGAGGGGTCATTAACCTTCCTAGTAAACCATCTCTTCCCTTCTGTTGGCAATCATTTTACTTTGGCGATAACTTCTTCCATGACCTCTAATTTCAATACTTTGAATTCCGTCTGGTTTCTTTCTAGGTTTTTTACGAATTCCATGGCCACACCATTGTCTAATCCTTCCAATATTTGGAAGATTTCGAACCAGCCTGCATCTTTAAAAACCTGGCATGCTTCAGGGCAACCTTCTAGGGCTTTTGTAGACTCTGGCTCATGCCATATTGCTACTTCTCCCATTGCCTATGCAATTCAATGCCACTTCACCTGCTTATCCTTCCCTCTAACACACACTCTAGCTGTGTCAGCTTGTATTGCTATCTTCCTCCTTTTTGAACACTCTAAATGGGGATTCATCACTTCCAATAGGGTTAAATGATAGGGTGGCAGGGTGGCACAGGCGAAGATTTTGGATTAAGATTTGGCACGCATGGTTCGTATTGCTCATGATTTTTCCTTATGGTGAGTCATGGGGGGGGGGGCGGGGGGCTCGTCAATGGTGCCCTTACCCATTTTGGTATGATTTGGCTTTAAATAATGATAACTATCGGGTCACATGCCTTAATTGCTGGAATTTTCAAATAATTACAAATCATGGGATGGTCATGTCGTAATGTGATTGGTTCCCCCCAACATAATTATGATAGCCATCCTCGGCCATCAATAGTCATGTTAAGTTTCCATAATTATAAAATAAAATGAATTCAATATTACCTTTTTAATGACGTACCTGGGTGACGTGGGGCAAAGTAATGGGCGGCGTGACATCGAATCATTCTTAGGTAGTGAGACACATGAACTTAAATTGATGATGAGGCTCACAGTGATGTTTTTGCTATTTATTACAATAGAATATCTCATTTTATTCCTGAAAAGTTGTTGGCTATTACAGGTGTAACAACCAAGATGACTGCTATATATTAATTTAATTTCTTCAAAAAGATAAAGAACAAAAGATCGTGTAACAACACTTATCACATGATATACTTTAGAATAACAAATGTTGCTACAGAGGGTGTAACAGCTGCCACCAGGTGGTTTTCAACTGCTACAAAAGTGCCTGTCTGCGCCTCAGAAAGGTTTTCACAACCAGATTATTGTTATTATTGTTGTTATCATTATTATTTATTATTTATTTATTATTTTTATTTTTATGGTGTAACAGCTGCCACTAGGTGGTTTTCAACTGTTACACTTATTGGAAAAATTAAAATTTTTGCAGCACAGGGGGGCTTTCCCTTGTTCCCCTAATTTGTAGATCCGAATTCTGGCAATGTTGACAAATGAATCGTTCGAGGTAGGTTTGTGATACAACCGAAGATGGTGCCCGTTTGCAAGTTATAATGTATTTGCACTGTCAATGGTTACCAAATTTACAGTCCCATTGTCAAAGACTACATCTACCTCATAAGGACCTAGCCATCTGGTGTAGAGCTTATCCTTGAAGTCTTTAAACCTTGAGTCATATAAGAGAGCCCAATCTTCTTTCTGGAACTGATTCTTCTTTATAAATCTGTCATGCCACTTAGCTCTCTGTTGCTGGATAATCTCTATTTGTTGGATAACAACCAACCGTTTCTTTTCCAAATCATTGACCTGATTCAATCATTGCCTTTGTGATGTAGCCAAATCCAAATTGACCCGCAATGTTGTCCTTAATGTTTTGATTTCAAATTCAATGGGGAATAAAGGGTTCTTTCCATACACAAGTTCATATGGTGAGAATCTAGTGGTGTTCCTCCATGTAGTCCTGTATGCCCATAACACTTCTGGAAGTTTGTTAGCCCAATTTCTTCGCTGATTGGCCACAGTCTTAGTAAGGATTCCCTCAATGACATTATTAGTGCTTTCTACCTGGCCATTCGCCTATGGATGGTAAGGTGTTGTGATTCTGTGATGGGTTTTATATTTTTCGAACAACTCCTCGATCTTATGAGATGTGAACTGCGGTCCTCCATCTGTGACTATCTCTCTGGGTATGCCAAACCGGACAAAGATGTCTTCAAATAAAAATTCTGAGACAACCTGCTCTGTGGCTCTAGTTAGTGCCTTTGCCTCAACCCATTTTGTGACATAGTCGGTACATACCAATATGTAGGATCCCTGTTTAGATGAAGGATTGATTGGTTTGACAAAATCTAGAGCCCACTTCTCAAAAGGTTCTATGACGATCTAGGGCTGTAATGACATCTCATATGATTGTAGTGGTTGACCCATCCTTTCATAACTATCACATCCCTTCACAAACTTCTTGGCATCCTGAAATATTGTCAGCAAGTAGTACCCTGTTGAAAGGACTTTGTATCCTGTCCATTTTCTGTGAAGTGTCCTCCATAAGGTTCCTCATGGCAGGATTTGAGGATATCAAAGACCTCGTACTCTCTAACACAATGACTGATCTAGAAGTCAGGACCAATGTGATAGAGGTTCCCATCTATCCAGTTATATGTAGCACTTTGTTGTACGATTTTCTTTTTTCCTTGGAGGATAAATACTGGGGAAACTTCCCTGCAACAAGATAACTGGTTATATCTGCATACCAAGGTGAGTAAGTAGAAATAGCAAAAATATATTCATCAAGGAAAGAATCTTCAGTAGGAGTGCAACTATCATCAATAGTTAGCCTAGAAAGAAAGTCAGCTACTACATTGTCTTTTCCAGGCTTATCTATAATAGTGATATCAAATTCTTGTAACAACAATAACCAACATGTAATCCTACCATTTGTAATTGGATTATTCATTAAAAAACGAATGGCAGAATGGTCTGTGTGCACAAATACTTGATATTCGGTGATGTAATGCCATAATTTATTAATGGCATGCACGAATGCTAAGAAATCCTTCTTGGTCATCGTGTAGTTGAGCTCAGTTGAAGTTAGATTTTTACTTATGTAGTAAAAAGCGTAAGATTTTTTATCCTCCAGTTGGCCCAAAATAGAACCTACAACAATATCCAATGCATCCGTAGCTATGTGAAACGACAGTTCCTAATTAGGTCCTCACATGATCGAAGCTACTGATACAAAACATTTCAATTCTAAGAAGGCCTGCTCACACTTCCTTGTCCACAAGAAATCAACATCCTTCATGAGAAAGAAAATAATGGCAATGCAATTCTTGAAATTTTTCTATAAATCTTCTGTAATATCCTGCATGCCCCAAGAAACTACATACCTATTTCTATGTTTTGGGGGTTGGAATTATTAGAATTACCTCTATTTTTGTAGGGTCTACCTTGATTCCATCAGCAAAAATGTAATGTCCAAGCATGATTCCTTTATTCATCATCATGTGACATTTCTTAGTCCTCAAGGCAACATTATTCTGTACACATTGCTCTAGAACTTTTTATAGATTGACTAATGTTGTTTTAAAAGCATCTCCATAAGTTGTGAAATCGTCCATGAAGATTTCTAGACAGCCATTCAATTAGTCAGAAAAAATTCCTAGTATTGCCCATTGAAAGGTTACTAGCACATTATAGAGCCTAGAAGGTAACACACTGTATGCCTAGGTTCCCCAAGGACAAGTAAAGGTCATTTTATCTTGGTCTTTCGAGGCAATCTGTATCTGATTGTAGCCATTAAATCCATCCAAAAATGAAAAGTATTTCTTTCTGGAGAGAGTAGCAAGGATCAAATCTATAAATGGTAATGGAAAATGTTCCTTCTGAGTGGCCTTGTTGAGTTCTCTATAATCAACACAAAATCTCTACTTGCCATTCTTTTTAGTAATGATGACAAGTGGTGACACCCACTGACTATAAGATATTGGATAAATAAAATTAGCACTCAGGAGTTTTTGTAGTTCTTCTTTCACCACTTCCTTTAGTGCAGAGTTCATGCAGCGCTGTGGCTATCTGACTGGTTTGCAACCATCCTTCAAATAAATACGGTGCGTGCATCGGTTAGGGTGGATCCCTTTCATATCCATATAATCCCATGAAAATGCCTTTTTATACTTATGTAATAGTTGTAATAGTTGTTGATTCTGTCCAGTAGTCAAATTGGGATTAACATTCAAAATTTTTCCAGATTCAATCTCAATTGGGCTACTAGTAGTATTTGGAGTAGTTATCATTTGTTCAAAATCTATATCTTCCACCTCTTCCTCCTCATTTTCATTTTTAATAGAAGAAACATAAAGTGAATTACTAGTAAAACCATTAATAACATCATCTTTCATCTCATCTTTGAAATACTGGGCTTTCCCTAGAGTGAGGAGTGGCAGGGAAAGATCTGACTTAGGTTCAAACTCATCCCACCAAGGGTTGTACACATTCACATTTGGTTTTGGGGGATAAAGATTAAGGTTCTGGGTTGCCTGGTCATCTGAGATCACCATGGATCCCGTCCTACAGCCTATGAATGCATCTATAGTAGCCAACCAAGGTCTCCCTAAGATCAAAGGATGTCCCCCAAATTGGATTTGGGTTGTAGCATAAGGAAATCAGTTGGGTATCTCTAGGAAGCTATCGTAATCACTACATCTTCTAACATACCCTCGAGTTTAACACGAGACTTGTCTGCCAATTCCAGCATAATAGGAGTGTGTTTGAGTCCTTGTAGCCTGAGAGAGATAAGGAGATCTTTCGTCATTACATTAATGGAAGCTGCAAAATCAATTAATGCATTGGCTATAGGATGATCATTAATGTAGAAAGGGACTGTGGGATTTACTGGATCATGGTACTTAGTAAAGAGAGGTTGAGCATACATTAATTCAGATAACTTTCCCATCAAATGTATGGTGGTAGCATCTTTAGGCTTCCTCCCAGGCTTCTTGATGCACAAATCTCTCACTATCTTGGCATATATGGGTACTTCTTTAAGGGCTTGCAACAAAGGAATTTGTACATACAAATTTTACAACTCCCAAAGGAAATCAGATTTAGGCTATGAAGTCATCCTAGGTTTGGCCAGTCTCTGAGGGTACAGGGGGTCCTGCGTAACAACAGTTGAATCTGTCGTTACAGGTGTATCAACCTTCCCCGAATTAACTATTACATATGTAATACTTCTTCATAGGTTGACTGATACATATGTAATAACTTCCTCTGTATTAGCTATTGTAGACACAGTCGCTGCCTCAGAGCCTTTGATTTCTCCTCTGGATGGTTCACAATCCTCCTCTGTAGTGATATGGGAGTGACTAGGGCTAATTACTATGCTTGATCACAATTGTATTTCATTAAGTTCCATGGGGGTAATAATGTAGGTCTGGAAGGTTGTAGGAGCCTCTATGCCCTGAGTTGCTTTATTGTTTGGGTTTGGGTTAGGTTGCATAGGTAGTTGGGGTCGCACAAGTGGTGGAGAAGAAGGAGCTTGGAAAGGAGGTAATTGCAGTTGTTGTTACATGGGTGGTGCAGGCAGAGCTGAATTATGGGCATTTCCTCTCCAATTCTAGTTCCAAGGGTATGGTTGGGATTAAGGATATTGAGAGACCATTGGTTCCAGGGTGAAGGGAACTAAGCTGAAGGAGGGAAAAATATTTCCATGGATATGGTTGGTTATTATATGCATTGTTCCACGATTTGAAAGAGGAAAAGTCTTGAGACATACCTGGAGGTCGTGGTTGCCATGGCCTCCTTGGTGCAATGAAGTAAGAGGACTGTACCTCTTCGCTTGATTCTATGAGTACTAGCTTTAGTCTAGGAAGCTCCAGACACTTCTTTGTTGAATGCTCTAGCTTGTATATGTTACACAAGCTAATGCTATTCAATTCACATTCCCGGTGAGGATGTTTCTTTCGACAAGTTAGACAAAACATGGCCAGGGGTGTATAAGCTTTTGCTTGTGTTTTTTTGATCTGTGCTAGTGTTATCTAGGCCGAGAGAGTACTGAGGATATCGATCTTGAAATTTTTGAACAAATTTCCGTCTCTGCTCTAATTACTCCTCCACCTCCAGATTTTTGTATGCGAACAAAGGCATCCCAAATTGTACTTCTTCCTTTAAACGATCCTCAAGAGCATCGTAGGTAGAGCTTTATAATTTCGGCGAATGGATATTATGATAAATCCCCTTTTCCTAATAGGTTTAGGGTGTCAAGGAATTCATTCCTCATTCCTCTAATGAATATAGTCTTCAAGATTTCTGGGTCTAAATCATTGTGTTTAGACCTTTGTAGATTGTAGGGGAACTGTTCCACATAATATTCCAGGATTTCTTCATCCTTTTATGTCATTCTAAATATCTGTTCCCATAAGTCCCTAGTCCTACAATAGTCCTAGTACTTTGACAAGAACATCTCCTTCATAGCATTCCATGTTGAAATGGAAGCGGGACCTAATCCCATGAACCATCTCAAGGCTGCTCCTTTTAAGGTAGTAGGAAATAGCTTTAGCTTCTAAGCATATGTTGTATAATCATAACTTCTACATAGGACATCAAACTCAAACAGAAATGTATCTAGATCTTCCACAATAATCCCTTGAAAGGATGGCAAGGATGATAGAGGAATGTTTTTCACAGGAGCTTCATCTCTGATATTCCCGATTGGGAACTCAAAGGTGGTGTAGAGGTGTTTGTTTTAGCATTGTTATCATTGTTGTCTCCTATGATGAATTATTCTAACCCTTCATGTAATAGACATTCTTTGAGCAGTGTTTGTGATGGCCCTGTAGATGTGATTAATGCCTTAGATACCACTTGGGTTGGATGTTTCACCACACTACCTGTATCCGGATATTGATAAATCAACCTGTACTTTTCTACCTATGGTGTTCGATGTTCCCCCTCAGTTTCCCCTTGACCCTCGGTCCTCAAATTCTAGCTACTAACTTCCCCTTCTTGATCATAAATCAAATCCTTGATCTTGGGGGTATGCGTGCTAGCCTTATAATGATACAGTCCCGAGATGGAGGGATTGGAGGTTTCTACTTTCACTATGGGAGTAATAGCCTTTTGCGACCCTATTTTCCTTGCATTCCTTTGAGAGCTGGACTGTTCTTTTTCTACCTTGTAGATTAATTCTTGGATAAAAGTATTCCTTCCTATTTTGGAGAATCTGGTATCTACGGATAAATACTAATTCCCTAGATAAGTAGTCATATCTAGAACAACAGTTTAAAGCACTTTAGCCTTTTCCTATAAGCAATAGATAAGACAAAGAAGATGAGAAGACCTATTTGTAGTTCCACTTTCCTCTTGTCTCCTTTGTATCAATTTTGTTGCTCCTTCCCATACTTAACACACTTGAGAAGTACCTATAAACATCAATAGAAGACAAAGAACCGATCAAAGCAAAAGATCTATTGAATACAAGTAAATGGAATCATATACATTCACACATATAAGCATCATATAACAAGATAAGCATATGGGAAAAAGGTTCAAATACTTTATTGAATAGAATAAGGAATTACAACCATCAAGTTTGATTTGAAGTCACTCCTCTAGCTTGGATCCCATCCACATCACATCAAAAGAATGACAAACTTGTAGCATAACAATACTTGTCTCAAAGTTAATTCTCATAGCAACATTATCTCCTTACAATTCAACATAGTCCAACCCCTGATCACTTAGATGAGTGGTCAATTTATAGGAGGATGAAGGAGGTTATGTCATAAGTGGGGTTATTGAATGGCCTTCCATACTTAGAATTAGTTCTATGGAGTAAGGGATGAGAGGATAGGATGCATCTTAACTCATTCCTCATCCATTTTCGAGCTCATAGGAGTTGATAAGTGAGGGAAACTTCTAGATGACTCCAAGAGATAAGAATATTCCCCAAACCCTATTTCACTCAATATCGCCTAGTGCAGGTGAAAGAGTGCCTAAGTGCTCTGTAGAGCACCTTGGCATGGACTCAACTACTATGCAATGCACCCTTACATGTGCCTACCTGTGCTGGTCCCTTTAGAGGTCATTTTAGGATGTCTTCAAGTCATGAAACTGTCTGGGAAGGAGGCATTCAAAAGGGTGACTTGGTTAGGGCATGTAGCAACTGAAATTAGGGTTTGATGAGCCCTAAAATAATGATCTGGATGATGGGAGTGATGTGCCCAATTGGATTTGTAATAGTTTCCCCCTAAAGCATGAAGTCGAAAAAATGTTAATGTCGAATGAAAAGCTTTACAATGTGATGAGGAGGTTTCGAAGTGGAAGGTGACCTGCATCAATTACAATACATATATCATGATTTTTTGATTTTTTGATTTTTTCATGAATTGCTAAGGGAAGGCATACCCATGCTCAGCATATAAAATTTCATTACATGTACACAGATAGTGGTCTATAGTTATAGACCCATGATTGAAATGACCATCGATGTAAAGCCATTGTACATATGCTTTAGTACTCCTGAAATCGCAACCCAGATGGATGAAACTAGATCTAGGGTCTTCTATCTCCTTCAATCATTTTCTCAAGTATGAGTCTAACCATGTGAATATGTGATCTGAAGTTGAACATGGGAAGACACCGTCTAATTACCAGCCAATGATGTAAACCGTTAATAGACGTGAGATAAGCCACCGATAATGATAATGATCCTCAAGGTGATGTAGTACATTCTTCATGGTGTGAATAGATGTTTTGATGTCGAACACCATAAAAAGCTTTTCGGTCGAAGGCCAATGATGTCAACCTATCGCCGAAAGCGAGAAATCTGCCATTGACATATGCAATCCTCAAGGTACTGGAAGGGTGTTTCTAAGTCAACTTCTTGGATAATGTACTAATGTCGACAAGAAACAGATCGTCGTAGGAGGGCCTTGATGTATCCCACATCAATGAAGTGAAACGAGTGTAATGACTTTGGAGATGGAATTTGACAGACGACACAAGGTTTAGGAATGGCGGTCATGAAAATGAAGGTTTATGGTACTGCAAAGGATGAATTTAAACTAGATGACTTCTCTTGAACATGTTGGAAACACTAAAATGAATTGGTAGAATTGACCCAAAACAAAGTGATGGATGGTATGATAACCATCAAGATGATAACCCAACCCAAGTAGTCACGGTGATGAAGTGAAAGTGTCATGTTCAAGAGCAACTAGCTACCATAAAGTGGTTTTCACCTCTTTCCCTTTTCCCTAGTCATTACTGACCAATACCTCTTTATTTTTTATCAAGCTTGAGGAGGATAACATATGCTTGTTGTATAATTCCACCCTTTGGGTGAATCCATCGCTATTTGATGTTTTAACAAGTCTAGCAAAGGTGAAACTCAGACTTGTCTAGATGGACAAGTTTGTCACTATTTGATGTTTTAACAAGTTTAACGACAAAGATAACTTGGTCCTTTTCATGTTTAGAGAGTTTGAAAAGGGACAAAAAGAAAACTCCACAAGTTCTTTTTCGTTGATTTATCTCTCAAGTCCAAAAAAGAATAAACAATACAAAAGAGAACCTATTGACCATGTTTGATCAACGTATTAATTTTTCGTAGTTAATCTATCTTAGCCCAAAAAAGGGTTAAACTTATATTTAGTAGATGTAGTTTCCAATCCATTAACGAGTTGAAAAGGACAAGTGCTCGGAAATATTTTTATCTTTAGAGAGTTTGAAAAGAGATTAAAGAGGACTCCAAGGGGGTTCCTTTCTCATTATTTAACAGAGCTCGAAAAAGAGATAAAAGTATGCCCTGTGGTCAAAGGTAAAATTTACAATTGAGCACATAAAAATAGGCAAATAATAATGTTTACTTGATTAATGAACATGAAATAAACATAAAACAAGTTTTCGCCATGAAACTTTTACCATTTGATACTTACCATTTATTTTTGTGCTTTGGGCTATTTTTTTACCTCAAACTTCATCAGTTGATTACAAGAGATTATGTGGACCATTTCTCATGCCATTTGGACCATCTAGGAGATCTACCCCTCTTTCTTTTCAGGTCATTCTTTTACTATTTCATGCATGTTTTAGGGTTTTTTGGGGCCTCTGGGGTTTGATTTTTTCAGCATGGGATCAGCGCAGGCTTTCACATCAAAAACTGTGCTGAAGAGCACCCTAAGAGAAGGCTGCTTGCTCTTTAGTGCACTGTCTCTATGCCTGGGTTGCGCTGGGTGAGTTTCCCAAACTAGATTTAGTTGTTTGCTCCAAAATTTGTCCTGTTTTTGCTTGGAAAGGATCCTAACTAAGCTTATGATTGAATTTTAGGCTTTCATTGGATTAGAATTTCAATTACATGGTGAGAAAGAGAGAATGAAGAACAAGACATGGTTTCCCTAAACAATTCGGGTATAATTGAGGCCCTAAAAAATTGTGGGTTACTCAAATACTTCAGGTTGTCCGGAATGAGGCAAAAAATAGAACTATTGCAGTTCCTTATTCATGCATGGGATCTGACAGATCAAAATTTTCACATAAGGGAAAAAATGGTACCTATTACCATTGATGATATTTACTTTCTTACTAGACTATCAAGGCGAGGTGCCCCCATCTCACTTTCTGGATTTTCCTGTGGAGGTGAATCGGTGAGGGATTACATTCAACAATTTTGTCGGCCAGGTACATAGCATAGCAAGGATGGGAAAATAAACATTGGGGATGTAGGTTATTTTCCTATGAGAATGATCCTCTTCACAATCGCAAATTTGGCTGGTAGTGTGACACTCCATTTGGTGAACATATCATATATGCAGTATGCACTTGAGTGTCTAGAGCCAAAAGTATTAAACTTGTGTGAGGTCATGCTTTCTTCATTGAAAGAACAACTGACCAAGGTAAAAAATGGTAAGACGAAGAATTTCTACTATGGTTTGATCTTAATCTATTTTACCTTAGATAGAATCCATTTGATGCAACCGCAACATGTATCAGTAGGTGTAGTTGGTCCTAGAGATCCACATATGCAAAGGTGGGTCGAATTGATGGCTCGACATGCAGGTCAATCAAAAATAATTTTTTCCATTGCATTCTTCAGTTGGCTCAATCGACAACACGTTGTCATCGAGGAGCATCCATACTCAGGGATGGATATCCGTGGAGATCCAGACTTGATTCTACTAGTTGGAGCACAATGGGGTGCTATAGGTAAATTGTTTGACCAAAGTGTTTTTTTATTTTTCAAGTTTCTACATGTTTTTTTGTTTTTAATGTTTCCAAGACTAAACTAAAATCATTCTCATGCATGCAGATGTGGGTACTGTTTGACCTGTGGGACACTAACAGGGTGCAGGGTGGGCCAGCACGAAGAAACATTGGGAGTGTTGTGTGTGGAGCATGATTGTTTAGAGGTCTTTATTTCAGTCGGATGCATACCCCAGGAAGTTTGTACACCCCTCCACACGGGGGGTTGTGGGGGGGACTTGTCCCCCCTGTGGGGGTCCAGGGGGGCCGATCCCCCCCAGCTAGGGGGTCCGGGGGCCAGTAGTCCTCGGGCGAGGGCTCGGGGGCAACGCCCCCGAAGCTAAAAACAGATGTAAATTTGCCTTGTAAAAGTATAGTAATTTCTAGTCAATTTGGGCCGCTCATTAGGCAGATGATTTGACGGTAGAACTTATGTTTAGTTTAGGGTTTTTTCCCTAGAAGGCAACCCCTCTCTTTGTATGATGGCATTGTATTTGAGGCTGTGATATAGATGTGTATTCTATGTGTGAGCGAGAAATAGAGAGGTGAGACTATGAGAGAAAACAAAGGATATTACAACGAATTTGCTA